>JAHZNE010002193.1:0-11429 GCA_027744055.1 Callyntrura sp. NNG-2020
CATGACACGAAACTGTCATCATATATTTTATTTTTATTAGTCAATCTGAATTGAAATGGCAAGAAATTTGTTTGGCAACGTTAATGTACAATGGGGCTATTGGAAATCGAGGTAGCAAATCATTCCGATCAGTGGGAATTATCCTCCCACTAATAAACAAGCGTTATTGACATGTAAGATTAGATTAGTTAAGGTATCATTCACATAAAAATTACACATGTCACGTGTGTGTTACCTTTAAATGCAACATGGGAAGAATGCGTGGTTAGCTATTTATCAGCATTAAAATTACGCTTGCTAGTAAAAAAGACTTTTAATAGCGACGTAATCGATGCATATTTATTTTGTAGGCATTCAATAACTTTCCAAGCTCCTTCTGCGGGACCTATAACTAAATCACGAACAGAAGATATGAGAACACACATTTTTACATTTTACATAAAGCATTTCACGTAATAAATGCACTACCTCCCCTGTAAAAGATGTACGACTGCTTAAAATACAGGAAAAGAAAAAAAAAACGACTCTCCATTCAATGCTTCAATTATAAAACGTTATATACATAAACAGCCCATTGTAGTTTAGAAGGAAAAAAGTAAAGATTTTATACGTGCCAAGCATATTTTCAAAGTAATCGTCAATCTTTCTCAGGAAGGAACTGTGTGCTAACGAGAAACACCAACTCATGACAGCTAAGTTGTTTAACAAACACGTATCGGAAACAGCAGGGAAAAATAAACTTTTTAAGAGAGCAGCTGTAGTCCATTGTCGTCGTATATACAACGCTGTATTTTTTTTATATTTTTCTGTGATCTTTCCAAGTTAAGACTAAATATATTGGGAGAGATCCTTTCACGCTCATATATTATACACTCTATTCCTTTTATTGCCGTCTTATTTTATTTCAAGACAACTCTTTTTTGTTACATTTGTAATACTACGCGATGCGTGTTTGTTTTTAAAAATAATATTAGATTCATAAGAATATGATGGCGCTTTATCAATTCTATTGTCCTTTCAGAGCCAGCAAACAGCCTATTCATGGATTTACGAAATGTAAAAGTGTATGTATTTCAATACGACGTGGTGTATAGGGTATGCTTGAACTTTCACGAAATGGAATTGGTTATGTGTACGTATGCAGATAATATATAAAAATACAAAACTTTATCTTGTATCATTGTTATATTGCATAAGTAGAGAGGGAAAAATAACAGTTTGAGTAAAAGGTGCTGCGGCTTTCACCAGAAATGAAGTAGTAGAGGCAGCCTCTACAAGCGTACCCGCATAAGCGAGAGTCTTCCCTGTACTGCACTGCTGATTCAACTTCATACTTCCCCTTCCCTTGTTCTACTCGGCAGCAACTTTCTCTTCATGTGATACTGTACATACATCACGGCATACGAATGTACATATAAGCCCAATAATTCTATTACATGTCACTTTTACTCTTATTACTACATATACTACTACTTCTTCCCAACTGCATCTACCGTAGGTCTGTTACTACTACGGAGAAAAATACATTTTTTAGGATTACGGATACTTAAATGGTGTAGGCACTAACGTTTCGTTACGCATTGCATATAAACCTACAAGGGTAATAATACTTGTGATGCTTTCTTTTGCTTCTCCTCCTTCTTTGCTAGTAGGTCTTGCATATTCTGCTTTATTTCTTCCCATCATTCGAGTTTCTTGCCGTTTAGATAGAAGTATGTACTAGTGCGGGAATGATACAAATGAACGTACTGCGTACTTATATCGTTGTATGAAAACGATAAGAAATGGAAAGAAAAAGAAGCTGCTTCTGAAAATGGTAGGCTTTAGACTCATCGTAGTTTTTTTAAGATGGGAGCTCGTTCGTACCTTGCAGAAAGGAAAAAAGACAACGTGGATCTAAACTTTCTCTTCTTGCTGTAAATGTTCAGGGGCACACATGTAAAAAAAACTTTCTGCAGCATAGAAAACCAGCTCGGTGCCGTATTAGAAGTTTCTTACTACTTCCCCTCTCGCTGCTGCTGTTATTCTCACAATTTCCCGTTCTACAAGCAGCTTTGGTGAGCCCTGCTACTACGATTCCGCATCAGCCCATGAGAAAAATGCCTTCAATCTATATTATGTACATTTTTAGAGTAGAAATGGCCACATCTTTTTCCCTCTTGGTTTGCCTTACTTCACTCTTTTCCCTCTTCTTGCTTTTCGGTCTCATTTTCCTTGCTTTCACTCTGGCGTTCACTGGCACCGTAGCATAGGATATCAAAATTTGTGTATGCCCAACTGCAAAACTTGCTGTCTTTCTTATACGAAGTTAGCATTTATTGTTCCTGCTGTTTTGCTCATATCAGACAAATCATCTATCTACGAAAAGAAAGTAGACAAGTGTGCTTATGTTTGTCCTCTTCTTGGATGTTTTTTTCTACAAATGGCGTAGTGGCAAATTCTTCGTTGTAGATATTGGTTTATTTTAGGGAAAATGTTGGGTTAAGGTACGTTCTCTACATTATTTTACCAGTGAGCATATACACAAAATTCTTAGAGAATTACCTTAAACGCCAAGAGATGGGTTAGTTAACCAGCGAGCCAAGGAAAAATAGATCTTAGCGCATTATATGCATGAAAAGTACGTCTATTCTATTCATTTTCTTACCTCGGTGGCTGATTTCTCCGTTATTATGAAGGGGACGGAAAGCTGCACAATATTTTAGAATTCATTTATACTGCATGTCTGGATACACATTCCATATAACATAATAACAAGACATTTCTTTCTCTCATGTATTCTTTTTCTCCTTATTCTCGACTACACTGTCAAAAATACTTTGTATTACAAAAAGAACATCAGAAAGCAGTGGAACTTTGTTGGGGTTTCAAAAAAATGCTGATAACAACAGTAGCATGAGCAACACTACCAGATATTTCAATGACAATGGCTTTTACGGTTTGTTACTTACTGAGCCAGCACTGGTGTTACTCCATCAGTGATACGCGAGGTTCAACAATACAAGTGCACGGGCGGAAGAAGAAGAAATTGGGTTTTCATGCTAGTTTCTGTAACAACATTTTGCATTATATGCAGACACGAAAAGCGAGCAAAGTTGGGGTTTTTAAGACTCTTTCCCTCCCTCTCCTTTGAGTGTGTGTACGGGCTGTAAAATTTACGTATTTCTTTGCATAAGAGATACTTATTTTCTACCTTATTTATAGCGTGCATGTATAATATATATAAGCGATGAGTTTCCCTTTTTATGTAACGTCCAGCAAACTACCAGTCGAATTGACGAAGGATCTCCGTTTAATATGTACATATATATTTGAATGTGATCTATAGAGAAGCTCAGTTATGACCGTATGAGTAATTTTTTGAATATCACATCAAAACTTCTCTTCCCGGAGTAGTTTTAGTTGTTCTGTATGCAGCAGCTGGAACGTACTCCGTACTTGGTAGTGCACACATATAATAATAATAATATGGTACGGTAACGGCATTCTCTTGGAATATCAAAGGAAGGCAATGCAATGTAACTTTTCATGACGTCCCTCTCCTTTCCGTCATCATAATTGGCAAAGAAAGGCCATTCCTTTCTGCTTGTTCGTCTCTATTATCCTATTCTTTTGCTACTGATGTGGTACCTAGTCGGCAGCCGTGGCGGGTCCATATTTTTGTGTGCACTGGGTTTTATTCGACCCGAGAAAGATGAGAGTGTGTTTATAGTCTATTCTTATAAAATAAGAGGAAAATGAAAGAGCTTCTTTCAGCTCTTTCTCTTCTACTGGCATCACATTTGCACTTTTGCACAATAGAAGTTTCTAGCATGTTCCTTCTTCCAGTCTTTATTCAAACAAAAAAGTCAGTGAAAAGTTCAAAAACATTTTAGCACCCATCATGCTTTTCATAGATTTTCGAGATGAGTACTACGAAATAAAGAGTACGAAATGACACGGAGTAAAAAAATTATGAAGAAACGTGGTGGCAGTGGGAACACACAGTAGTCATTTCAGTGAGCAGTGATAATGATCATACACGCCTTTTCCATAAATATGGTAATAATGCATGCTTAGCCTTCTGTGTAATCCACCTAATGCGTTAAATGAGTTAACATCCAGATATATGCACTTCGTTGCTTGATCCTTGTCAAAGGACGAGAGTGATTTTTCAGTTCCCATCTCACCACAACAGAATGTTGAATATACTACAAACAAAGCACACTTATTGCAAAATATGTTCGTTTCGCAAACACGTTTATGCGGCAGTGTCAAGCTGACGAAAGAAAGGAAAAAACTTTCAAACAGAAAAATTCATGTGAACCCTTTCGTTATTCTTCTCTGTGTATTTACGCAATCATTGACAAACATTCCACTTTCACAATAATTTAATTAGTAATGCATGTAATAAGCATGATAAATCTGCATGTTTCTGCAATATTCAGAATGAACTATGCTTCATGAAATTTAAGCAAAAAGATTTTAAGAAAGGAGACTGCTGTCATCTAATGTTTAAAAAGTCAATCGTTCATTAACCACGTTAATTAGTGAGAGTCAATTGATATCATACTGGCGCTGATGATGTGGAAAAAACATTTGCGTCCATAATCTTTCCATGTGGAATCTCTATATCTATATAGTCGATATTAATTCGGAGTTGAACAGAAATTCGATTTTGTCTTTTTCATGGAATACTCAAAACTCTACACTGCAGTTTCACAATACATCTCATCGAAAAATACAATGTAGTTACACACAGCGTATTTTAGAGAATTTAAATACAAACGGAAAAAAACTTTATTTTGTTAGTTTCTGATCACTTTTTTAACAGTGATGCAGATAAAAAATGGAGACCATCGCACTGTTGATACTGTTAAATTAAACAGCATGTGTAATTAGTGACGCTGGTTTAGCCTATGACAACAAAGTTTCACATGTCATGCAATTACTTCTGGTTTCCGGTGCTTCTATATATAACACTTACCTGTTAGTTACCATGAAAATAAGATGAATGAATAGGACGTACTGTAATTTCCTGTCAGTAATTGTTTTGTCGCGTCTCCTTCAGGTGGATATGTTTAAATGTTTAATAGTCAATAGTAGTTGCTGCTTCTGTAGATCGGGATCTAGGTAAGTAATAAAAATTCCAATAGTACATATTGACTTTTGAAATAATTCCTATATTTCAATTCCTTATTGCATTTTCTAACTGCACCCCCGACGCAATCATTAGGAGATAAGCTCCAGAACATATTTCATTTCTATAAAAGCTTTAGCCATATCTACTGATTTCCGAAAGACAAATTCCATAATTTTCATTTCTTCATGGGTTTTCTCACTTTACCCTCTATCTAATCCCCGATGGATGACCAACATAAACCGTTTTCGTTCCTCTGCAGTGCGATAGTGAGATTTATTCATACAATTTGAAATTCAACGGTATCCCTGTGCAGCAATTGAGTAATTATGAGGGCTCCGCCCATGTACAATGTACGCAAAGGAACAAAAAAGCCTTAGCAATCAGTAATTTATAACCTGTTTGCAAAATCTAATTTTAGGTTTTTTACTTATGGTATATGGTCTATAGCTTCAAAGATTTTAAGCATTGGCACCAAGGGTCAAATCAAAGATGCACATTTAAAACATACCTACATATAAATTGGAATTCTGTCTTCCTTTTACTCACATTCTATTCACATTAAGAATATCTATTTTGGCCAGGGATACACCTCTCCATCTACTCTTATATTTTCATTATTGTTTCCATATGCCTATAGTATTTGCCACGCGCATTTTTTTTCATTGAAGATTGCTTCTAAGGGATTCTAATTTGAATAAGAAAAATACATGTGAATTTTGTAATGACGAATGAGCAATGTAGAAATTCGTTTAGGGAGATCCTCCCTACGTTTGATATAATCATTAGGGTATTGTGGGCGGTTGGGATTATACTTTTAAGGAGTTTATTTGTTTATTTATTATTCCGTAATATGTTTACCGTTCTTGCTCTCTTCCCCGCTGTACTTGTCCCTGGAGAAAGGAGTAAGTCGGAAATGGCTAAGCTATTTATGAAGGATTAACACATATGAACCACAAACCTACACGTTATTATTTTGGGAGATGTGTAAGTGTAATAATGTCTCCAGCATTTAATATAGTATCACAGAGTAATGCCGCATTTAAGTATGTAACACTAGCTTTTTGGGAAATCGCCTTTATTTGTCACATGGTTAGTTGCCCCTTATCTCATGACTTACAACTCACCAAAGCAAGAATTGTTTTGCAACAAGCAATTTTAAAAATATTAAATTTTTCCCTCAAATATAACTCCTCTCCATTTCGAAGCCTCCAAAAGCCAAAGCCAGACGTAGACGAAAGGTTCAAACTCAGGCTCCAAGAAATCGATCGGGAAACAAAATTTTAATTTCCTTTTCCTTTCAGGAGTTCTGCACCCATATAAACGACCACCCGGGCAACGCTAAAATACATAGCTCCAGACTTATAATATGTTCTAATTATTGTAGACCACCGTATTCCACGATAATTTCAATGTAAGCCGTGAGGCAAATGCTGATTACATCAACTTTGTTAAGTCACATGTTTAAAATGATAAAAGAACAACGGTCGTGTTGAAGGTCGTCATGCATGTGTATGGAAACATTGTACAAACGAAAAGTAAAAGTAGCAAACTATACAGTCAACAGTAGAGTATTTTTATTTCTCTATCCTTACGTTGTTCCCTCTCAAGCGTGCGTAGCTGAACTTGCGGTCTCGCCGTATCTGTATATATTTGTTGCAATGCCGCATGAAAATAAAAACGATACGAGATATAATTACAATTACGTTGCTTTTAAAAAAACTCCATAATGAATGAGTAAAAGTGAAAGCTTGTGACCCTGACCACACCCAGAAGCAAACTAGAAATTTACAGGAATAGAAAAGACTAAATTTATGTACTACACAGCATCGCTGTGAAATTCTAACAATAAGTGAAAGCATTAGAAGTTAGCAATTTCTTAAAAATATTTCAGCGTATTCATGGTGCTTTATTATTAAAAGGCGAAGTCAAAGATGAAGTCGCTCATTGTATTATGTTATGTGGCTGTATGTCTGTACGCCCGGAGGAATGAAATCGCGAGAATGGAAAGGAGTTTTAAATTTCTGTTTTATAGTGTTGACAAGGAACCACTTCTTATTGCGAACCACCAACTATTATTGGTCAAGCCGGAAGTGCTACGGTAAATAGTCACATGTCTTTAAATGAGAATGAAAATTGTACTTCGTACCCAAAATAGTTGAAACATACGTTGTTACATACACCATTACATACAAGACGACACACACGAATGGAAGGAGCTGTACTTCTAATTAGTACACAGTGTTTTGTCAATTGACTTTGTTTAGACGCTAAAAGAAGTCATAGATCTATATTAAAAATCTTTATCACAAAAACGAATTGCGAATTTTGAATTTTTTTTTCAGAATCTTAAGCCAAACCAGAAGTACTCCAAAAGCGTAAAGGTGGTTACATTTTTCTCATATATCATCCGTAGCATTGGAATTTGTGAAAGCGTGTATTTAGAGCATACCTATAAGCATACCGAGTTTGGTGTTTACTTGTCAACCCGTTGAAACGCAGCGCTGGCCCAAGGGCAAAATGGAAAAGCTGTAACAGTATAATTACAAACGCATGTAAATTTTGATATTCTTTTTTTTTTGTGGTCGTGGGTGTCACATCTCATTGCAACTAGTTGTTTTGGTATCCCAAATATGAGGAGTGATGATGAATGACGAGGAGGAGATAGGAGGAGAAGCTTTTAAACTTTTCCAAACATTAAAAAACGCGCAGATTCATAAACCGTTTTGCATTACCTCGTCACTTTCCTACGTTCAGGGTTTATTATGACACAGTAATTCGTGCTTTTCTTGGGTACACAAAAAGACCTACAAAACATGGTGGTTGGCTTTGTAGTCTCCATTATATATAAGTGTATAAGGGGTAAAACAATATCTGCTACAACTATATTCCAAACAACGGCGTGGATTACGAATATGGAACCATAGCTGCAAGCATCACGTTTTCTTTTTACATTTTGCATGCACTATTGAATATGATAATCTGGGCATTTAGTAATGCCTCCAGACGTTTTTGTACTTCAAACAACTTTTGCAAGAACCAACGAAATATTAAGCCACTATATGTCAGTAGAATGAAAAAATCTGGTCGTGCTAGCATGCAATGAAGCAGTTATTGAAGTAAATTATGCATAATAAACTGTGGATGCAATTTTTCCTTTGACTTGTAGTAGTAATAAGTTTTCATAATTTAGCATGGAAAACAATGCTGCTACAGCGCGATATACGGCCTAACAACGTAGCCCGTAAAAGTGCTGATGGCTGGTGCATGTTAACAATACTTTGGGTATAAAGCGTCGCCAGTCGCCAACGATTTTTATATTGTAAATCAAAGCTCATGGTGGTCAAATTGGTGAACACCAAAATACAAACCATAGGGAAAGGAAAATGTGGTAGTCGTGTAGTATAGTATAGTAGTACTAAGGCATAGCAGCCAAATGTTCCAGTTCAGAAAAGGGAAAAATGGGAGAATGTGTATTCAAATGTTGGCCCTTGAAATTTTCTATAGCAATTTGCATACCGGTAGCGCATGTTGTCATGAGGTTTGTGTCACATTAAGTAGAACAACCCTATATCAGCGGTTCATATTAACAGTTGGTGTTGAAGCCAGTCGATTAAAATCAGGATGTCCGCCTGTTACATAGATTTCAAGAACGCCTTACAATTTTTGGCAATTTGTTACAACCACCTATGAACTCTATTACACAAGATTTCTATTTGGTTGGGGGAAGAAAGCCACTTTTATGACGACCTTTCACGGGTCCAACCCGTCCGAACCCGTTAACTGAACTGTACTGGCTGTACGTTTTGAGTAGTTTGGGCTACGTTTTTTTTTCATTTGAGGAAATTTTTTCTTTTAAGCTTTTGGAACTTTACAGGTTTGACTTGAGGTTCCGCAGTAGGAGGGAGCTACACAACTAGAGATAAACTTCCATCGACTACCGGAAACATAATTTTAAAATTCATATTAGTTTTTGATACAGATATTTCACGCACAGGAGGACGAACGGTCAGATGGGATAGCAACGAAATTGCAATAAGTTACTCCGTCACTTAATATTAATGTCGAGCATATGAAGTGCCTGTTTATTTTAATCTAGATAATATTGTTTAAAAGTTGTGTTATGTACGTTGGCAAAGTTGTGAGATACTAGTGTTATAAAATGCTGCGGTATGGCAGGCTTCGTTATTCGTTTGGCGTGGTTAAGGTAACACGCTTGACTATCAACACAGAAAGGTTATACAGTCAGCTTTCCAGTTCCGTTCCAATCGGCGTAGCCTGCCTTGCTCTTGCTCGGTTTTATTGCCCATGTGGTTACGATTCTGCTTTCTAAATTTAGAAGAGAAAGCCAAGTTGATTGAAGACTGAAGATGACAAAAAGCTTCTGGTTTCAGCAGTTTATCACACATTAACACGTCGTTTATGTACAACCTCGCAGATAGGTGGGTCGTTTGGTTTATAGTTGGAGGGTAAAACTTGGTGTATGGGAGTTTTCGAACATGTGGATAAAAATGACATTAGTTTTTATCCCAAACCCCCTTCGAACACTCCCTCGGGGTAAAAGTACAAATTTATGCTGTCCTCTCTTCAATTTTGTCGTGTAGGGGTTTTTGAACACGGGAAATAAAAATATGACGTTAGTTTAATCGACGTGTAAGGGATGGTAGAATACTACGAAGCTATTCGTATTTTATAACTTTACAGTTTTATGCAGTCTTCTAAAAGACTGCATTGTGGCCACAGTCAATATGTCCACCCTTGTTTTTTCGCAGGACAATTCAAAAACTATTTTGCATTTTTAAATTTTGTTCAGCAATCAATAGATACAGGTGGTAGCATGTGAAAGTTCGAAAATGGTCCTTCAGGGATGCCGGAAGTAAGTGGTCGAAGTACAAAAGTCTACTAAAATTACTAAAAAAGGTAACCTTAGAAGAATTTTCAAGGGACTGTAGAGTGTTTGAATTGAATGTGCTTTGGGATTGTTTGAGGGAATTGTATATAAGTAACCGCCAGAGAATATACCGCCCCAATTTAAGCCTTTAAAACCTGTCAGTTTTGAGAGATAAGCCTTTTAATTGTGTTCGTAAGGCGCCCGAAAAATTGTATCTAAATGGATTACCTTCGTCTTGAAGCTGTGCATTGTACGCCCGAAAAAAATATTGATACAATTTGACAACGTCGCATTCTCCCTCATCATATGAATTATTCTGGATACACCAGAACTGATGCTTTATCAAGTACACCATTATATGTGCACACGCTTACTTCCCTCATAAATGCACTTTCAAGTAGTTTGAAAAAGTGACCGTTTCGACGCTGATAAAAATAGTTTTCAAAACATTTTTTTCGGGCGGACAACGCACAGCTTTAAGACGAAGGTGATCCATTTAAATACAAATTTTGGAGCGCCTTACGTACACAATTGAAAGGTTTTAATTGGGGCGGTATATTCTCACGCGGTTACTTCTATACAACTACTTCTATACAACTTCTATATATATTACTTTGCCAGGGTTTGGAAAGTCCATTTGAGGAACCTTTGAAGAGATCAGTCGATGGGGCTTTTTGAGGAGATAATCTTCAATTGATTAGCCAAGCGGCAGCTTGCCTTCTACACTAGTATTTTTGTATGTGATGTTATATTTACCTTGTACGAGGGTACAAGTTGCCTAAGTAAAGCAGACAATATAAGAGTACCAAAAATATATGAATATAGAATGCATACCGTGAAATGGAACTACCGAAAGCTCCGCGTTACACCAATGAATTTTAAATATATGTTGTCAGAAAGAATCATGTATCGTAAATCAACTGTAAAAATCGGTATTGGTGGTATTGTTGGGGTTTGAGCTACGAGCTAAACAAAAGTTATCCTTCGATGACCTTCCAAGTTCACAAAACTCGCACATTCCGGATCAAATTGTATTGTTTGTCGTCTTTAAGTCTTCAGCATTTTACCCCTCGGTTTCCCCGATTGACATAGCAGAAACACCAGCAGAAGGTCCTTCACCGGTAGTACTACTATGTATCTGAAGCATTGCACACACTGCCTGCCGGTAGTTCATTAGTTGGAAGGTGAAAATATCCGCAGTTGTAGTTGGGTACTCCGAACTCGGTAGGCGAATATTACAGGAAACGTTTGGTAGTCAAGGGTCTGATGATAAATCGGTAGATGGTAGATGGCAGTATTACCATAGCGTGTATATATAAAAAGTGAGAACTGTACGCGGTTTTTTTGTGTTCAAGTTCTGGAGTTGCCAAATAAATCCACCAGGTGACGCGTACGCAGAAAAATCACAACAAAAATGCA
>JAHZNE010002194.1:0-10779 GCA_027744055.1 Callyntrura sp. NNG-2020
GTGAGGTCAGGGTTGAACAGGTGAGGTCACCGTTGAGAATGTGAGGTCAGGGTTGAACAGGTAAGGTCAGTGTTGAGCACGTGAAGTCAGGGTTGAACATGTGAGGTCAGGAAACAGATGGTGTCAGGTGACGTCAAGGTTAAACAGGTGGTGTCAGGTGAGGTCAGGGTTGAACAGGTGGGGTCAGAGGTCAAATTAGAAGTACACAGAAGTTACTCGCATCATCTTACATGACTTGTTATTTATTCGTACAATGTCCATCAACATGCAAATATACCGGTGACACACAAAATTTGCTTTACAGACAAAAATGAAAAAAAAAACATTAAAAATGTAACACAGTAGGACAGGGATTGTATGCTTTATTACAGGCCGCACTATTGCTACCGGTGAATATCGATTTTAGACTCGGTCACTACCCCTAGAGCACCTATTGTTTCTGGCGCAGAAATTTTCGAAACATTTTTTTCACGTTTACAATATGCATGGTTTTCCATGGTAGTATATATTGTTGCAAACGTAACTAGTATACATAAGTTGATGCTATTGGTTTATATTAGTAATACAAAATAATAATTGGATTACTACTGTTGCCGAGAAGTAGGGTGCACATTTTCTCCAACTTAATAAAAACATTTAATTGCAAATTTTTTGCCCATTTTTAGTATGTGCAAGTGAACATAACAAAACTAACATTGTTTATTTTGCAGTTGGCGATGCAATTTTATTTACCGTTTAGGTACTGCACATTTTGGATGGTAAGTAAAAATGTTTTCATTAGTAATTACCATTCTTATAGAGATTCATATGTGCGTGTTGATCAAAAGCAGTTCTATATTTCCAAGAAAAGATTGCTTATTATAAAGCTTAAGCGACTGTTAGACAAAAAATTAGTTCATTTCTGCTGTAGGCAAAAATGATATACTAAATTGATTTTATTCGTTGAATTTTTTATTTATAATGTTCTATATAGAAACAGACATACATATGTCATTGAGCTCAGTCTTCTCGGTTTCTTGTGAGTTGAAAATGATTCAAGCATGTTTCCTTGCTTACTTGTACTTGTATTAAGCATTTCGATATGCAACGATGCAGTTACCCCTTTGATCTCAATATTGCTGGAATGTCTAGTTTGAACTAGCACAAACATAAAATTACAAAAGCAAATCCGGTGGTCATACACAGCAAAAATTGGATCTGTTATGTAGATTGTATATGTTGCAGATGCCAGCGCCAGGCAACTAAAATAGTAAGAGTTCTAATTGTTTGGTGGTGGTTGTACGCTTCCACTTCCGAGTGAGCGTTTACCCTAGCGAAAATTTGCCAAGATGAAAGTTTACCTCGGTTGGACTTTGCCGCCGATTATATAAGATGCATTGCCGTGAGAATAATTTATGCTAATCAATGCAAACTGCATGACCTATAGAAAAAAATACATATTTAATAATTTTCTCTTAATGACAATTTTATATTTTGCTTTTCCCACGAAAAGAAGTTTTGATTAAATAGGACAAATAAATAATAAGTCTACTTTTTCACTACGTAATCCCACGTGCATTACTTTATATATTATGCATAAAAATATTCAAAAACTAACGTATTTTCTCACAATTTGTAAAAGAATTACACCACCTAAATATATATGCTGGAATTGCACTAAATTTTGACGTGAATTCATATCAGGTACAAGTACAGTACAAATTTGTGTTCTGCAAACAGATCTCCTTGGTATAACTGTGTATACCCCGCTAGCAACCAGACGGCGTATTATGACGCGTGCTAATAAAACAAATGACACTATTATTTTTATCCTCTATCAACTTCCATCCTGTTTATGTTTTAGTAGCGCTAATTTGCAAAAGAGTGGGGTGACGTCAAGTAATGCTTTGACAGCAAAATTGGCTATTATTCCCCAGCATACATTTTATATTACATGTCTCCATAATTTACCTGGGATATATTTTACTTGGATGGCGTCTAAAATGGGCTCGCAAGTTGGTCTAACGCACCCCATCTTTTTGGTGTTAGTGATATCAACGTGTTTATCCTTGACTGTTTACACTCCACCCGTGTCAAGTTCACGACGGTCAATTGTCGCCTCCTACAAATGGCGACCTGTTGTTTACTCTGCCGGAATTGGGATTCCCAAAAATGACACGGACACGTCCACTTATCGAATCCTCTCGCCCCAGACTTTCAAAATTACGGAAACACTGTCCTCCCGCCGCAGCGCAGGTAAGAAGGGGAGTCTAGAGGCGTTTGAAACGGGGATTTGATTTGTTATCGTTCTTTGGTAGGGCGACGTCAAAGAGGTTATCCTTTAAAATCTACACGTTCCATGGAATTGAAGGAAACTGACCCTATACCCCTGGTACCCTCCAGTAACCCTCACTACTACCTTCCCCAAAGCTTCTCCTTTTCCCGCCGAGTACGCCGAGAGGACCCAGAAGCTACCGAATTTCCAGATATCATTCCTGCAACTCCTACAACTCCTACTACTCCTGCTGCAACTCCTACCACTCCTCCTACAACTGAAGTGAATCTCTCAACTGAGGGAACCTCCACCCCCAAACCGGAAGAGGGGGACGACGAAAAATCCCCGACGGAGCCAGCGATCCGGGGTAAAAGCAAGGGTTCCAACGCCATAGCCATTTCTGAGTCCGGCAAAGCTCAAGCGGTGGCAGCTTCGACCAATGGGAACGCCACTGCCGAAGCTATTAACGGCACTGAAACAGAGTCGGTGGCGTTAACGACCCATGAAACCGGGGACGCGCAATCATCAGGTAGGTACAGTTCCGCACAAGTAATCCTAAAGAAAGACTTCTTTTTAACGGTATAATTTGTTGCTTAGCAAGCACGTTCGGAGCGAAAGGAGCAAAAGCCATTGCTGTGGCAAAGAAAAGGGGCAAAGCGATATCAAACTCCATTTCCAAAGGGGTCGGGCGTTCCATTGCCACTGCCATTTCCTTAGGAGGCAACAATGCTTTCGGTAAATCGGAAGCTGCGGGCGGCGGAAATGTAACCACGTCTAAAATGGTGTTTCAATACTTCACGTGACACGTGTAGAGATTTATGTATGGATTGTTGCATTGTTTAGTCTTCCGCTCTTACAATGACCACGGGGGAGGGGAGTTCTCACAGTATATCCTGCGCCAAAAACGGGAGTTCTGCCGCCGCGGCAGCGTCGAATGGGACGGGAAATGCCACGGCGGATTCGACTTCTGGAGGGTTAGATAGTGTATCCAATGCTACCGCATTTTCACAAGGAGGGGACGTTATCGCCAACAGTAAAAATGAAGGAACGGGTGAATCTAATGCGGTGGGCGGGACTATTGGTAAAGGGGCGGCGTTTTCTAATGCGTTGTCTCAAAGTGGATCATCCAACGCCAGAACGACGGCGGATCAAGGAGGTATATTTGTTATGAAATGTTTCAGAGATATTACTGACAAGGAAACGCATGCAGTGGATCGTATCGTATTGGATGGAGCGTTATTTTTATTGATTTTTTAAATTTAATTTTAATTATTTTCTTCAGATTCCATCGCCAAAGCTGTTGAGGGAACCGTTGAAGAGAGTAAGAGTTTTATACAGATAATATGTTTGTCCAGAATTGTGGATATAAATTTGAATTTTTTAATTGTTACAGGAGAGA
Organism: Callyntrura sp. NNG-2020; assembly: GCA_027744055.1. Lineage (NCBI taxonomy): Eukaryota > Metazoa > Arthropoda > Collembola > Entomobryomorpha > Paronellidae > Callyntrura > Callyntrura sp. NNG-2020. The sequence continues at coordinate 3,654 of JAHZNE010002194.1, forward strand.
TTTCAGAACTTTCGAAGTCTGCCGAAAACATCTTGGATACAATGAACAAAGAATCGACGAAAACGTAAATAAATTTGAAGCCAATGCTAATTGTAAATAAATGAAGGATAGATTTCTCAAGTTACTAGTATATGCGGCATGTGATCCCCTTGTTCACCACTATTCTTTACCATCTCTCGTAAGCATCAGCCAGTACCTGACGTCATGTCAGTACGATTATTGCGCATATGGCAAGTTATATGATGTCAATGATTAAACTAGTCATTGTCTGCGATTTAATGAGTCTGCGAAAGATAAAAGCACGGAAGTCTCTCCTTGTGTCGGGGACAATATTTGCAGGGTTGCATCTTCCCGCAAATGTGTTGTTGATGAAATAAACTGGTATTTTTATCAATAAACGAGAAAAAGGCGAAACTCTGTTACTTATTTCTTTTCGCCATGTCGACGCATACCGGCATTGGTCCTCCACTAGTTTCCCTAGTACTGTTGACGACGACGTACTTCTGTTCAAGTGGGTTCGTAATAAAAAATGTGCCACAACAAAATACGCTGGCCGCAGGAGAAAATAAGAGGCTAGAACTTGATGTTTTAGATGGAACCGTGGAAACAATTAAAGGTACGTGAACACCCCTGTGCGTTTACTTGTGAGTGAAAATCATTTTGTAATTGAACCACATGGGTCAATATGAAAGTATGCGACTGAAGTTGGAGGAAAAAGTAATTTTGTCCAAAAAATCCAAAAACCGAAATTTTTGGACAATTTTCCTCAAACGCGATTTGATTTGTAGATAATGGAAAAAACCATTTCTTGGGAAATCAGAAGCCGCTTGGGAAAGATCTATCACGAACGGCAGTGGGACCAGAAAAAAGAAAGGGAAGGAATCAACTTTTGAGTGGAGTTATAAAACATTCGTTCGGAGGTCAACGTAAGCTTATCAGAGTGCGGAGGGAAGAAGGCGAAAAAGCATCCGCTCCTAAGGATGCACTTCCCGAGGTCTCCAAAGATGAAGGTACTAAGGAATCGACCACGGAGGTTCCCACAGAATCAACCACTGAGATTCACACAGATTCCACCACTGAGACTCCTACTGAAGCCACCACGGAAGTGTCCACTGAAGTCCCGCCGGAAGAGCCCGGTGAAGCCACTGACGACGCGACCACTGAGGCCCCCAAAGAAGAGACCGCTGACACCACCAACGAAGACGGCAGTACTACTATACCAAAGGAAAGCGAGGAATCCGAAGAGAAAGACCAAGATGGGGCCAAGGACACCCTAAAAGAAGGCACCTTTAATACTCTCTCTGAAAATGGCACCTCTTTATCCACCGCGGTAGGAGGAACTGGAAAATCGAAGGCGCTTTCGATGTCCAGCAAAGCAGACGCGAAGGCCGTGGCAGTAAACGGCACCCAAGCGGAGGCTATCGCCATAGCGGCAAATGTTCACGGGAAAGCGGAAGCCATTTGTAAGGCCCCCATACTTTCATAAAAAAAATGAGGCAGGCTTCACACTCTCTATTATTTCGTTTGTACAGCGGATACTCACGGGGAACAAGGGGCGAGGTCTGTGGCAGTGACCAAAGGGAAGGGTAACGCCACTTCCATTTCTCAATCGAAAGGGAACGGTACTTCGCATGCTCAAACCGTCTCTATTCAGGGGTCTGCTCTTTCCTCCTCAAGAGCCGACGCAGGGGGCAATGTAAGAACAAGTGACATCCTGCAGGAATTATCGCTTTCAACGTAATTTTTAAAAAAATTCTGCGGTTCTAGTCGACAGCGAGCGCGTTGTCCCAAGGAGATGGGGACGCCACGGGTCTTTCCTTGGCAACAAACGGGAGCTCCAGTGCCACCGCAATATCGAAGCGTCTGGGAGATACCAGAGCGGATTCGACGATCGGGGGCGGAGAGGGACAGTCGGAAGCGCTGGCTTCATCAGGAGGAGGGGATGTCATTGCTCGGAGTCGCACGGAGGGTAATGGGTCCTCCAGTTCTATTGGGACCACCAGTGGCGATGGGCAGGTATTTTCTAAAGCGGTTTCCAAGGCGGGTGAAGCTCAAGCAGATGCTGTTGCGGGGAAAGGAGGTGACCTTGAAAATTGATTTTTTATGGTGGGTCATTTGAAAAGGAATTTAAGTCCCCTTTTTATTTTTTTTAGGTTCCATGGCTGTGGCTGTGGCGGCGTCAGGTAAATTTGATTTGCATAACAGGTCACAGGTATGTAGGTACGGCTGGCATGAAGAAGATTTTTATTTTTGATAACATCAGAGGACCTCGAGAAGCTCATTGACATCCCCGATAAGCCTAGAAACATCACATCTGATGACAGTACCTACTTAAACGGAACCTCTTCACTGTCCACTTCCATTGGGGATTTAGGCAAGGTACAAGCCATGTCCATGTCTGAAAAAGGAAACGCTACCGCCATCGCCGTAAACGGTACTCAGGCAGAAGCCATGGCAATGTCACAGCACGAATTTGGACACGCTTCAGCTTCCGGTAAGATTGTAACACTTAGCAAACGACCTTGAATATTTTCTGACTAAAAAGTGCTTGACACTTGTTTGGGGGTATTACAGCGGACACTTTTGGAGAGCAAGGCGCCTCCTCTGTAACGCTCACTCAAGGAAAAGGGAACGCAACCTCTAAATCCCAATCCCACGGATCCGGGGACGCGGCATCCTCTGCAGTTGCCATGTTGGGCTCGGCTCGGGCTGTATCCGGCTCTTACACCGGGGGCAACGTAAGAATACTCAATGTCATTAAGTTTTCTTAACTTAATTCGTAAATATCGATTTTCATTTTCCTGACGTTGTAATGTCTAGTCTTCGGCCAACTCCCTTTCCGACGGAGACGGAGAAAGCTCCAGTACCTCCAACGCCAAAAACGGTAGTTCCTCCGCCACTGCCCTTTCCCAAGGAACGGGGACCGCGACGGCGGACTCCATTGCTGGAGCTGCTAACGGGACCTCTGTCGCCATGGGTTTCTCCCGAGGCGGAGACGTTCTCGCCAAAAGTGTTGCCATCGGTGATGGTTCCTCCGTAGCCAGGGGGTCCACCACAGGTAATGGAACCGCCTTTGCTAACGCCTTATCCAAAGCAGGGGACACAAAGTCGGCCTCCTTGGCCCAGAAAGGGGGTAAGTGTAGACAGGCTTATCAATACTCGTTATCAATGCTTCCTCCCAGATTTGTTTAAAATGAAGAAATACCGTTTTATCCCTTTTTTCCCCCTAGACTCCGTTGCCCGCGCTGTTACCGGCTCCGGTGAGCAGCCTCACACTATTTTTTTAAATAAATTTTCCACGTTTTTCCTACTTAGCATGACATTAATACACATTTAAAATTGCAGATGATGATTTTGCCTCCCTGGAAAATTTACTGAAGGACCTGGATATCGCCATATAGGTTTGAGGTCAACAGGGTCAACTACCACCTCATCCTAATCGGTTTACCACTCACAACCCACATCTGTCCACACATTCTAGGATCGGTGTAACATTTGCTGCATGATTGTGCTCGTACTATGCCTGTTTTAGATAAGCGTTTTTTAATAAAATTCTATCACAAGTATTATGTCGGATTACACGTGATTGAGTGCATGTTGGCATGTTGATTTCTGACCTTTCCTCTGTTAACGTTCGTACTTGTCCCACTTATGACTTAACGACAGGAGTGGGAATTGGGATGCTTGTTGAACTTGGTTCAATACAACTGCTGCGTAACTCACATACTTCATGACCATACGCGTACGTGCATTCCGCAAATACAATGATGCTGATAAGCTCCTGTTCAAGTTCGAGGCCACAGCTCTTATCAATAGTTAGTCCGATAAGGAAAAGAGGCGGTAGCAGAGGGGAAGTGATATGACCTTCTGCCAGTACCGGCACATTTTACTCACGTTTCCCTTATCAATCATTTGCAAAAAGCTCAGATACTCCAGTGGATACAGAGTTGGGGCAGTGAAGACTGTCCAGAGAAAAGAATTACAAATTGCAAATTTTGCATTTTTATCATGCTAAATTTTCGTCCAGATTTTAGTGGAAGAGAGTGTGAAGCGATTTAAAGTTTTAAAGGTTATAACAGCCAGTTCGATATGGAAGCGTTGACATCTCGATTGGCTTATCGGTTGGTGGTTTTTCTGGTGATGGTAGTTCCGCTGTCTTTAACGGGGAAAGTAGGTTCCCCTGAGGTGGAAGAGGGCGGAGTACCTGTGTTGGCGATTCTGGATGCTGATACCAAGCCAGAAGCGACTTTCTCGATGAGCTACAACGGACCTGGGGTCGTTCTCAGCAGAAGTGCGGCGTCATCCGAGTTTCGCATTGTGGTGCACCTTGTGGACTGTTCTTTTGAGGCGGAAGACTTTATTGAGGTGACCTCTAAAAATAAAACGTTCAAGTGGGACTGTCCCAATAAACTGACCCGGGGGGAGGATGGGAGAGTGGCAAGGACGGATGCGTTACAGGTTCTGGATGACTTTGAAGAAGTACGGGTTGTTCCGCGTTTTGGCGGTTTGAAATTGATTGGAAGTAAAGGGGTGAAGGCTCACATTGTGGCTAACTTGTACCGCGGTAAGTTTTAATTTTTTAACGGTATCTTTTATTACTGTTGAATTTATCATTTTTAAATCGTGGTAATTTAACTTGTAGACATTGGCTCCAGCGATCAGGATACATCTTGCCCCAACGGCCTTTTTAACTGTAACGCCTACTTGTACATCAACTGCGGCCACACCTGCTGTGCGAATCAGCTAAAGTACGATGCATTTACTCCGGTTGGTAATGCACGCTGCATTCCGGATAGTTTGAAATGTAACGGGAATCCTAGTTGTGGGCGGTACAGCGCCGATGAAATTCGTGACCTTTGCTCTCCCTTGGACTTCTGCACCTGTGGGGACATTTGTTAGTAAAAAATAACGCGAGAAGGACCGTAATCTTTCAGATTAATTATTATAATTATTTTAATTAATTTCGGTCGCAATTTTTTTCCAGCGGGTGATTCCTACTGTGGAGTGTTTAGTATGAGCAGCATCCTTATCATGGCAATTACCCCGTTGTTCATTGTTCCTTTGTCGATTGGATTTTATGTGCGTATTCGCGCCACATCGGTCTCTTTGATAACCCTGCTGGACATGGTAAGCACTTGAAGCATCGAAAACAGGAAAAAAACATTCGTCAACTCAAAACTTTTAATGCGTTAATTGTCCATCGTTAAATGTCCTTGCTGTTCCACAGCTAACTACTGGAGTTCTGGCTGTTATCCACTTGGCCTTTGCATTCCTTTATTACGACGGTAAGTGACCTTTTATTCTCAACCTTAGGCATACTCCAACCTTGATTAAATTTTTTAACTTGAAAATTAACCATTAATAGTTAATTTTAATTTAAATAATGTGCACTTGTTCCTACACAAACAGTTGTGAATGCGAACGCATTAGCCGTACAAATCGGGGAACTCCTCTCTGGAGGTTTGTGTTGTGTCCACTTCCTCTTGGCATTGTGGGTGTTTGCAAAAATGAAAAAGGTCATTGAACCCAACAAAAAATGCCATCCTTGTCAAACACCAAAGCAGATATGAAGTAGTGCGAGTTTTTGCAATTTATTTTCAAAATGTTTTTTTTTCTGTACAGGTCAACGACCCCAATATAGCTTTGCTGTTTACGAAAAGATACCTCGTTGTCAATTTAGTGCTGTTGGTGATCTATCAAGTGGGAGCGTTTCTGTATTTTGTTATCACCTTTCAACGGTTCATTTTACAAGATATGCGGTTATGGACAGCAATTCTGGGTTTGGCAACACGTCTCGTGTACCTATTTTCGGTGCATCACTACTTGTGCCAGCTGTGCTGGCAATATAGAAGAACCAGCGGGGAAGCGAATGGGATGCAAAGTTAGGGAGAATTTTATACTGAAAAATGGGCAGATCTCTCAATGTCTGAATGCGTCTAGTGTACAAATTGTATTGTGAGGAACTTACAAGTATTATGATCTAACTGTAACAAATGTTTTTAATCTAACTGTAAATTAAACGGTATTCGACTATAATCGATATTTACTTGCAACTTTCATGCAACAACAACATTTTTTCTGAACGGGGTTACCGTAACGGGGGGACAAGGGATAATCATATCCTATAATGTATTTAGGTTCCTCACCTTCTTAATACTAATTTATTCTAATGTAAATAGAACTACCCAAACTTAGAGTGCCCCCTCGTCCCCCCGGTTCCTATATCAATGCGTCCGCCAATGAATTCATAATTAGCTGTTCTTGTAAAGTTAAACACTTGAGTGTTTACTCAACAATTTTACTCAACTCAAAAAGGTGGTTCAACTATAATTCGATTTTTTTGTAAATGCTGGTAATGGTACAAAACAAGACATTTCCAACTGATACCAATACTACTCCCCGTGGGCAATTTCACTAATTGACTTCACCTGTCACGCTCATCGTTTACATTTTCTTACGCCGTTGTCGTCGTGTCTTGAGTCTTGGTGACACTTGCTTACATGTTTTATTAATTATGTTCGTGTTTAACGTTCGTAATCTGGTTTTGATTAGATTTTTTTGACTTTGGCAGCTTTTGAGCAGGTTTTGTGGACTGAAGTGGTGGGTCTTAATTACTCCTGCTAAGAACATTATTCCCTTGAAACCGGAATTTCCCGTTCCCGTTCCAGTTAAAATAATTAGTAATTACATTACAATTTACAATGATGATATTTAATACCTACTGGGAATTCCACGATTTCCTTGAAATTATCTCTTTGTTTTGCTATATGGGAAAAACAGCATATCGTAATTAGAAATCCCAGACATACACGTGGATGGATTCCTTTTAATACATGATAATCTAATATTATCGATTTGTGTAATAGATAGATGCAACCATCCTTCTCATGTTCCGTAAGTGACACATTTCCATTTATGAAGTGAGGAAAATAATTATTAAAATCAGGATGTTCGTCCGTCTGCCCGATTAGGGAGGGATCAATAAAAAAGATATATTCTGTCATTGTTATTGTTGATTGTAAGCAAAGAAGATAAACTTCCACTGTCCACCTTACTTTTTGTCCAAAATGGACAAATTGGACGAAATGGACAAAAGTGGACAAAACGGACAATAATATATAATACA
>JAHZNE010002195.1:0-15028 GCA_027744055.1 Callyntrura sp. NNG-2020
CCTGCCTTGCTGCTGTGGGATAATATACAGGAATATTACACACACACAGGTAAAAACACAGATGATCCATTTATACGTGAACGTGACTGCTCATCATTAATATCAATATATGGAGAAAGATTTCGTACACGTATCAGCAACGCGTTGCTCCCTAAAACTTGTAGAGCTTTTGTTGTTCTCCCTTACTAAAAGGACGCAACGTTTCGCAGCACATCTTAGCTTGGTAGGAACAGAGTGTGCGAGTGTGTGTGAACAGCGAGGGGAGAATATGGACAGGTATTCCCTGCTGATGAATGCCTTCACTACATTATCTCACCTTTTCTGTGATTTTGCTATTGTTTCTAGTCTTCCCTGCATAGTCATGACGATATGATAATGATGATGCGCTGCTGACGCTGCTGCTGCTGCTGATGTTGTTAGTAATGATGACTGATGAGTGTGAGTGAAGGGATATTCAGATGAATACGCTGCTATGAGAGCAGAGACTGGTCAAGCCTGTATCCCTTGCCAAAAAAAAAGTTGCTGCAATAAGAACTGCACAAGCAAAAAGGGATGTTGGATGTTGATGTTACTATTGTGTACACTGGGATTTTGTTAACTAGACTAGAGATTAATTCTTTAATTTGGTAAATAAAACTTAAACTCTGTAGTACTAGAAGTCAAGAGTGTGGCAAACGTACAGAAAAGGTTGTTACTGCGTGCTGTTGCAATAAGGCTAAAACAGCAAATGTTACGCGCTGTACTCTACATACAAAATCGTTTCGATGATGATGATGTACTTGTACTTTTCGTTAAATATTTTATTGGGAAAAATTATAATGAATGAGTGCTTTTGTGTGATTCGCATTATGCTCGTTATATTATCGTTATATTATTGAAATGTTTTATTTTTAAATTATAAAAACATCATGAATCATGATTTGAGCTGATATAGATTTGCTTGTCGTCGTAACAATCGTTAAATGTTTGATGCTGTTATATTTCATTTATTTACAATTGCCTATCTGTCTGCCTATATGCCTTTTACGTCTTGTCACAATTTACTTCAGCAATAAAGTGTGACACGATAAAAAAAAAGTAAATCGGAACGGAATCGGTAAGGAAAAGGCGTCGTCGTTATGCCGTCGTCAGCCAGTATGTTATATTGTTGTGATGATACAGTGTTATTTGGAGTATGAGAGTAATAGGTGACACGACACCATTTGTTGCGCTTTTCGCTGCTGCCACCACTGCCGCTAGCAGCGATGGTGGCGATCTTCTTTCTCAAGTGCTCTACCTTGCTGCGCTAAAACTAAACCAAATATTATGCATGCCTGTCTCTCTGCCACGCAGCAAAATACCTAAAATGAAGAACTAGCAAAGCAAAATTGAAAATGTTTTAAATGATTATTGCGTGCGAAATAAAGTGTACACGACATAACAACAACGACATAGATATGATTACGTTGTGATAGAAGTGCACGGTTGCGAAAAAATACTAAGCAGCAGCAGCAAAACATTACCTTACCATTGGGGGGAGAAGCATACACGAGTAAAAAAAGAACATGCTTTTGATTTTTCACAAATGGTAACTAATGTATACATATCAATTTTACATATTATTAATTCTGCGCTGAATACTGATGATGACGGAGGAGACGATGATGACGACGACGACGAAGTTTGCAAACAAAGTCGCGCTGTAAGAAAGAAGTGAACTAGAGATAGTAAATAAATAGCAAAAATGAAGTCAACATGGGAATACCTACACAGCTATCTACAAGTGAACATTATTATGCAGGCATCCTATTATAAAAACATATAGACCATTTTTCGATATAACGTTTTTGAATAATAGGGTCGATAAAAAGGATAAATAGATGTGTACTAGAATGTACTGCTGCTGTGTTGATGATGATATAATATTTACCTAATATACCTATATTTACATTTCTTAAGGTTACATTACTAAAAATGTAACATCATGTAGCACAAAGCGCAAAAATACTTTATCTGAAGGTGCTACATACACAAAACGTGCCTGTCCATCTTGTAGACGGTAGGTATATAGGTGGATGATACGCTAGCGCACCCTGCATTCACGAAAAGTTGCTCTAATGATGACGATGATAATGATGATGGATGAGTATATATAGTTCATGTCTCACGATCTTCCAATAATAGCATCCCTCTGCATATAACAAAATAATTTTACAATTTGCAGTATCAACTTTTTGTTCTTTTTCTTGTCTACATCTTTGCCATTGCAACAGTAGGTATGTAAGTATTTTAGTTCGCGCTGTGCCGTCCGTGTGTGTGTGTGTGTATTATGATTATGAATGCCAGTACTTAGAAACCGAGCCTCCTGTGCTTTGTTTCATTTAGACTTGGCATCATAGTTTTTGATAGTATCGTGCGCTATTGCAAATCATCATAGGAAGGGAGATAAATGTGTATTAATTTTAACACATGTGTGTAGTTTTAGATGTTCTTGAGTAGTAGGCATGATAATGACATGTCTGTATGATTTAGATTTATAATTATGATATCATTGCATTGCTCTACTAGAGTTTTCGTGTAATCTTAATGCAAGTCCTACCTCACCTTACACTCACTGCTGAAACGCTAAAAACCAGAAACTTCAGCCAGCGAGCAAAGCGGAGAACAATATGAAATGCAGGCAATCACAGGCTGTGAGTAGTCCTTAAAAGGTTACTTGAACATTTTTTTTTCAAAATTGGTGCACGATGCATTTTATTCATTTGAGCGTACTCTTAGTTTTATTTTGAAGCCTTTTGCGCGTTTGCAGTGACCATCATCCAAATCAGGATGGTATTTTACAAGCAAAGAGTATGGGGGAGCCATTTTTCTGTTCTGTGTTATTATTATCCATGAATGAAAAGAGTATTGTTTAATGGCATTGTAATTCACTGCCCGTCAACAAGGAGTTGACATTAATAGAGGAAACAAAACTAATACAGAATACACAAGTGATTACCCCTCACGGTGACGGTGACTGGTCGCAAGGCTTTTGTGGGATTACATTAAATGTATATATGAGGACATGGTGAGAAGGGATAGCCTCGAAAAACTTAAACTTTTACTTCTCGTAAAAATTAATAATTTATGGTCATTAACTTTGCACAAAATGGAATAGCAATTGGGTCGGGACTGTGAACAAAGTCGGGTTTCTATCTACTTTGACTTAGAATGGTACTCAAAACGAACCACAAAGGCTTTTATTCTATGACAGTGTGTACTGCAGTGTACGATGCTCATGAACAACATCAAACATCAACAAACTACCAATTTGCTGTGACGTCTAAATAACTGCACCCCGTCTCGTTTTTGTATTTTAATTTTATATTCACGCTGACGACGAGAAAAATCACAAATTTAAGTAACAAATGAGTAATGAGTATTTTACTGCCTTATGCTAGGAAACATGGTTTTGAATAAATGCCAATTTTGTCAACATTGCAACATATCACTCAATGTGTACGTCGTCGGTACGCTATAACCAGGACAAACAGTACAGGTGGTAATAAAGAAAAATAGGCGTACAAAGCAAAAATAACTCGAAAGCAAATCAGAACTGCCTAGCATAATCATCTACCTCACCTACTATAGTCGCACAAAAGCAGGTGTACACCAGCCAGTAGTTCTGCTTATTATCGTCAAAGGAATATGGGAACCGGAACCGGATTTGGTATTACAATCAATGCTACACAACACAAGTACAACGCAACAATATGACTACCTACCGTACTCAGAAGACTACACCTGTCAAGAGGGGAATGATTATGCGCCATCAGCAACCAGCATTTGTGATGAGGGATGTATATGTAGGAGAAATTGTGAGGGACCGGGGGATTTGTCCCCCTATCAAAATTCCATATCGGAGGGGCAAAAAAGGATCTCTAATTGCATTTTGTCATTTTTGTTTTACAGTTGCAATTGTGTGAAATTCATTGTATTAATTGTATCTTCATGATCATGAACCTCAGTTACGTACATATTATATGCCTACTTTTAACCTGCCCTATGTAGGTTTATCATAAAAGTGGCTATAAAAATGCTCATCATAATTTAATCCATGTATATATCATCACTACGCAACATATCAAAATAAGTAAAATAAAAAGCGTATTACATACAGCTTGGTAAATCGTTTTCAATTAGTTTAAATTTTGCTGCTATTTACCAATAAAAAGTTAAAATGTCAGTTTTGTAATTAAAGTTAGGCTGAACAAAGTGTAAATTTAGTAATTTTAAAGATGAAAATGAATGTATGATAGTGTCTACGTGATCCATCACAGATGTAGCCAGTGGCTAATGACTTACATCACAAACTACAATCTGTCTGGACATGCAGAACTGCAATAACGATGCTGGAATGTGCACTAATTTTCTTAATGAAAATAGTGCTACACGTATACAATGTAAATCATCGTAATTTTTACTATCTCTCCATGTAAAAATACAATAGTTTAGTTACTTTTTGCGTTAAACACAGTTTCAAGAAGAAAAGACAGTGCCAGTTTTTCCAGTTGTGAAACACAACATTTTCATTAATTAATTTTATTTAGGGAATACACAATTAATGGGTATCACACTTGGTGATCTAGTGCCATTCATCTAAGAATACCATTTTATCTTTCTAAATACGCTTCTTGGCTGTTATAAATGAAACGAATTATACTTTGGCACATAACAGAACAAACTCCATCCGTGTCCGTATTTCATAAATTCTCCTCAATCATTTTTCGTGTAACATTTTAATCTATGGAAAAATACTGGCCTTTTACCTTTGGAAATTCTCGTGACCTTTTGAAACCGCATATCTGTGTCTTGTAACTTTTTATGCTCATCCAAGTATGAATAACACTGCATGAATGACTCATGTATCATATAAGCACCATATACTTGACATTTGTTGCTTAACAAACAGCACACAACTTTTTCTGAAACGATTAACTACTCTCTTGTTCAGAAGTGTGTTTTGTATGCTAAAAATATTTGAAATTTATGATTTTGAATTTGTTTAACAACTAATAGCATGTACTGTGGTTCTACGGTTTTAATTATATATCTCTGCTTTGTGTGTTTGCGTTGTTAGGTTTTGGATAATGTTCCCCTTTGTATATGACACAGAAATACGTTCTGCCTTTTGAAGATTCTATTTTGACTTGTTGTAAACATGGATATACCTAGAACTCAATCATATATGGTAAATTTCGCTTTAATAGTTCCGTTTAACTCCGTTTTTATTACCGTTGTTTTGTCTCCGTCTACCTACTCTGCCTGCACATAAAATGCATTGTGCATTGCTATTACTGTGCATTGAAATTTTTATGTGCCATTTATACCTCGCCTTGTCAACAAAATCTCATCATCATTCTGTGTGTGGAGGATCACATATGTATCGCCGTAACGACAACGGCATATAGACAAAACAAAACAAAAATTAAACTTGTAGACGCACACATGAAACGTGCGTGCAGGGATAATCAATATATTAATCTTAACCTATAATCAAGATCAGGATTTCGTGTAACTTTTGTAGTTTATTTTAACAAACTCTTAAAACACTTTTTTCGTTCACACGTACATTTGTACTTTAGAGAGAGAGAGAGGTGCCCTATAACTTGTTGTTTTTCTCCTCATTTCATCCCAAAGCTAGCTAGTACATACATACATGGCGGATGTAAAAGATAGTTTTTTTTCAAAAACAACAATAAAACAGCAATGTGGTAGTAAAAAAATGGTGGTATAAAAACAGCAAAAATCGAGTTTGACTGGTCTGATCTCTCAACAACAGTCAATCCATCAATCACAAAAAAACTACAAGAACAAAGGAGAGAGGTACTTTAGAACAAGCAAACGGTCAACTAAAGTGACTCTATGTAAAAAAGGTGAGCACTGAGCACACACCAGCAGAAACTAGAGGAGTATGCCTGATCTTATGCCTGGTTGAGTTGAATTCGACACGATTGTTGAAAAAAGCGAAAAGTGGGTCATTCGCAAAGTCACAACAATATAAAATATGAGAAAGAGCAAGAAGAAGCAAGCGGAAACAGTATGGTTATGACAGTAAGAGAGTAATAAAGACTAGTGAATCACGCACCACGAAGATTTGGCTGACTTTTATTAGCTCTGATGAAGCGGAATCATCATCGCCGTCATTGTTGGTGTTGCAGAAAATAATACACACAGAGGAAACGACCAACCGACAACTATGTCGACGCACACACGACACACACAGGCACACAACCAGGTTAAGTTCAACAATGACGGCGAACAAAGGATTTTTTCTGAAATTCTAAAATTCGCTATTCTTTGTTTTGCAGTATTACACACGCCTAACGAAGCTACTAAAGGGTTTCAAGAACACCTTTTCTTTGTCTTAGATATAAAGTCACTTTACTTAATTGTGGAATACTTCCGCTGGTTTCGCTGTCATTTATACGAAATTACAAATAAATGCTCGTCAAGTGCAATCAACTATCAAGTGTGAAAACCTTGAATGCCAATTTTTAGTATAGAAAATTGATCAAAAGGGACTTACAAGAAGAAGATACAATTAGACACTAATCCACCACCGACCATCCACGGAGCGTCGGCACATACAACTCCATACAGTATTTTCGTGTATTCATTAGTAATCTTCACGTTATTTAATACAATCTCCCTGTTTAATTATGTACCTACTACTTACAGGAGAAAAAAACAAACAAACAGCACTAAGACAACTGCCCCAGTCAGTTTACAGTTACAGCGAAAAGTTTACGCACGTCTCTCATCACCGTCGTCAATAACATTTTCACAATTTTTTTTCTGTGTGCACTTAATGTAAACTGTATACCTACCTACTTCGTATTTGATACAAACAAATATATGTATATTTATATTTTTGGATGTGAAACTTCACTTATTTTTTTTTTAAATCGTCATCGACGCAAACTTTACTTTCCTTGCTTATCACCAACTTTTCGCTTGACTTTGTGTGTACATGCAAATTATATTGGTTCGCTTGACTGTTAACTGTGTGCACACTGCCACTGTATTCTATATTACTATCGTTATTATTATTAATATTATGACTTGAATGTACTTATTTTTTTGAAAGCTTTTTTGTTACTTTTTTGTCTGATGAACTTTCAGGCAAGTCAATTCTGCATGGGCTCAACTGGCTCAAAAGCTCAGCCCAGGAGCAAGATGTGATGTGATGTGAGTGGATGAATGCTTCACAATCATCAACATCAACATACAAAATACAAACAGCTTGTTAAAATGTCCTATAAAAATAATAATAACAACATTGCAATGGTACTGCTGCTGCTGCTCTGGCTGGTAGTATTAGTTTCGTAGTAGTTATAAGTAGCGAGCAGTGAGTCAAGTTATGTCTGCCAGACTGAAAGAGACCAACATTCTGAATGCCAAAAAATCTATACAGACAACAGCAGTGTGCAGCAATATATGTAGACGAGTTTAATAATATAGGCAAATAGTAACAGCAGCATAATATATGGACTTTGAAATTATTGACATAATATGTGCATGCTTCCATCTATTACTTTTCTTTGCTGTGCGATTTCAGTTTGTACAGGAGTCACCCTTTGCTTCGTTTTCTTGCTGCTGCTGCTGGTAGGGTCGATCTCATCTCTGAAACACTCGAAACTCAGGATCTTCAAGAATACCAAACCGGTACAACTGGAGTACCGAAGCTCAAAGCGACAGTTGTTATTATGAACGTTGCAATATAACATGGCATATAAGATTACCCCGAAAAAAAATTGTCGCATTTGGTCCTCGTATATACCATGGAAATCAGCTACACATCATTCAGCTACAGAAGTAGTTTGCTGGAATTAACCTAACGTAAAATATATTTTTTATCAAAGAGGATTTATCAAAAGCCAATAAAATCTTTCATCCTCCTTATCAGTAGAAAAAGTAACCATCTATAAGCGGGCTGACAATAAAATTATTTACAGCAAATTTAAGAAGTTAAATTTTATAAATAAAATCTTTGTAACAAACGGTATGTTTTTGGCAACTTTAGCCATGTCATTTTTAAAGTTTCACATTTTACCTGTTAAAAATTTCCATTTTTTCAATGTTTTTTCCCACTTAAACGGAGGTTAGACACACAGACAAACATAGGGCTCCATAAAATTTAAAATAGGTATTTATACAACTTGTAATAAAAAATACATGTATACACATATACTTCCACACATTTGATTCCCTGTCTAGTTTTTTTTACAAAGGGTGGCAATTATGCTGTTGTGATATGGCATATTATATGGACATGGTAATGGTGATGGTGCATAAGCACATACACATGATTTGGCATAGTAACGTCACCAAAAAGAAAACCACACCAATGCCTGAGCCACATAGCCACAATAACAGCACGATGTAGTACACAGAACAGAAGTACCAGTAGTAGTAGTGCCACTAACGAATAAGCAACATTTTGAATGCGCTCTCAGTACTCGTGCATACAACAAAAACAAGCCTTATTTACCAAAAAGGATCATTCCCAATTCCATCTCCATAACCATCATCATCATATCAATGCTCTCACCTCCTCATCCCCTCTTTTGCTTCGTTTCAGCTGCTTTTTCCATGTCATATATACTTGCGTGTATTTACATTTTTTTACATTTAACTGTAACCATGTACAAAACCGTAATGATTATCACACGACAGCTACAGACAGACAGGATTAGAATTCAGAAGCAGATTCACATAAACACAACAATACGTTAATATTACAGCAACTAAAAAACCTTATCAGCAGCAGCAGCTATTAAAATTCTCACTTTTTTCATACATGAACAGTTGCAAAAGTAAACCATCACACTGTAATCATCATCATCATCATCACTCTGCCTGTTCAACGTGCCGAACTGCCGAGTAAGTTTCTCAGCACCACTCTCGACACCCGTTTCAAATACACTTCTCATTTTATTGTTGTCGTTTTTGCGTGATGCATGAATAGACCGAATGCATTAAGGCATGAAGATAAGCGGGGGAGAGTGAGAGAGGGATCATTGACGTAGTTTGTTAAACTTTGAAGCAGTAATACGTATGCTCTATGAATTCTATGAAGTATGACCATATTATTTATATGCATAACTGCTACTGCAAATTGTGATAAATAATTATGCGGACGAGAAAAAATTTAAATCACTCAAATGACTACACACTCTCTGGACGCGGACTCTGATCAATTTAAAATGCAAAATGTTCTGACGGAGTGGTGGATGTGTAGTACCATCATCATCGTACGATCATCTCTCTCTCTCTCTCACTCACTCTCTTTGTAACTGTCAGTGACAAAATATTTGATGACAGGCTACTTCAACCGTAACATACCTATTTGCATAGTGTGCTGTATTTGTAATTTAATGTAGGTAATTACTTAAACTCCTGTAGGATTAAATGTACAAGAGGGTTCATGGGGTTTTTCATGATCACTGAATATTATGCAACATTTAAGTATAATGCCATATTATATTATGTACCCACTTGTTATACGTGCGCTTGCCACGAGACAATCTTTTGTCATTTAGACACTCTCTGCTTAAATTGCTTTTTAGTGCTACATATTCTGTGAAATACCATTGCCAACATCATCAGTAATACATCGTCATTAGTCACTTTCAGCATTATCACTTAGCGAAAAACGGAATATACTCTATATGCAATCTCTGTTGAATATGTCCGTCCATTCGTTGATAAACTCGACACTTTTGGTTTTCGGGGAAGGGTTAACCGACATCACGCACGCAACGGTACAGACAGGGGCAGCCGATTTTAATATTTCAAATAAGCGGGCGATAAATCCAGTCTACCCTATTCATATATTAACTGCATTAATTCCGATCGTGCTGGAATGAGTAATGGGAAATAATCTTATTTAATTTAATTATATTGGAACTTGTTATTTGTACTTGCCTGTCAATTGTACACTGCACATTAAGCCCTGATAAGGTTTATTAGTATTTACAGGAGGATTTACTAATTGATTTGTATTTTTTTGAAGTTGGTACATGGTACAGAGAAGGTCACATCAACTTCACATTTTCACTCGCTATTTAACAATTCATGATTTACAAAATCAGCCCGGAGGAGTATGCGTGGAAGAAACCTACAATTGCTCTAATTAACAAAATGGAAGGTAAATGGAACATTAAAATCGATTCGTAAACTTTTAAAATACGTGAAGGAATGTAATGTGCAAACTGTTGCAGTATTTCACTACGTACGTTTACCTACATTCAAGTACATACACTATTTTCGCTACTTATCAATAATGGGATGATTTTTTTTGTCTATTTATTATCAGTTTTACTTCTTTGCATGTTATCTACCTGAGACAACTTGATTTTTTATGGTTTCAACTGTGGTCCATGGTATAGAACTCGTCACAAGTCCTAAAATACGTTTTGGATTTGGATAGTTAATTTGCAATTGCCAGCGCGATGTAACTGCTTTTAACTTCTGTTCACAAGCACAAGCTTTGTGCATTTATTTTTTACAAAATTACGAATAAAAACATAACACGATTAATGTTTAATTTGTAATTTCTATTGACTAAACTGACATTGCTAACATGCCACATTACGCCAAAAAAATTGTGCAATTCTTTCGACATTATTCCTCATGAAAGAAAAAAAAGAACAAAGGAAAAGACGAAAGGAGTACACTGTTGTGCACACTCAAAAATCCTTCATGCAATCTTTACATACCTATACATACATGCATATATACATAGTTTATTTATTGCCCATTTTAAAATACACGTTTAAACAACAAGGAAGTTACTCTTGAAATGCAGACAGTAGGCCAGGAAGTTTTCAAAATTTAAAGCTGCCACTTTACAGTAGTGTGCGTATTTATGGTCGTCAAAATTTCAAGTAAATGACACTTTAAATGTCACTATGAGAAAAATCTAAACCAACATTTTTTTCAGAAAACGGTATATGTTACATGTTCAATTTATCTACATTACATCATAGGTAACAAACAATATAAAAAACAAATTACGCATTGACCACCAACCATCGCCACGACCAGACAATAATGAGGGCCATTAATTATGTATTCTTCCTTAAAGTCATATAATGTATATGTGATTTTTTTTACTGTGATCCATCTGTGTACTGTTTAAAGTACATCACTCATTCGTCACTCGAAATCTCTGTATGTCACGAGTCCTATTAAAAAATTGTTGCGCCACATCCTATTTTTCATAGGCGTGAGTGAAGTTTTTTCTTCCAAATGTGAGAAGTTTCTTTAAATTTTCCAATTTTACACTGCAAGCCACTGTAATCTCTATGTGCCACGTATAATTCGCTACAACGGTGAGCACCAAAAAATTAAACTGAACAATGTCCAGTGTAGACACCGGAAATTTGACACAAGAAAACGTCAAAGAATTCCATGGTTTCGTATTGGTGGAAGCTCTGCAGTGTGAACAATGGGGCAATATTTTTCACGCTATATATTTATGAGGTGCCCTGAACCGTAAAAAAATAAAAATTTACAAGTTTAAATTTCTTTCAAATTCAATCTACAGTACAATCTATTGAACCCGTATTATAATGACCCTGAATGTACTCTGTAGACCAAAAGTGAAATGAAATTACGCAGCAATTTGAAGATACAATCTCGCTTCTTTGCGATTTCACTGGAAATTATTAATTCAACAATAAAACAAGGTATTTTAAATTTCGCTGAAAGATATGTAGTCAATAAAATTAGCATTTCTACGACGGCTTGAAGTCACTTTCATTTCATCAATTTTTCCAATACGTCCATGTTACATTTGATGTTTTTAAAGCCATAGCTTGTTGCAAATTTAAAATATCAAATGTCATATACAACGTGAAACATTAAGCCAATACTACTTCAATCTGGTGATATTTTTATTTTTAACGCAGAAGATAAACGAAGTAACACTCCTCAGGATTTTATTTGTCTGCCTTAAATATTTATGAGCAAATAGAATTTACATTTGTACAAATTTACAAATTTGTATATTGTAGCAAACATGTAAACTGTTTAGCATCAAATTCAAATTCAGACTATACCAACTGTAACCTACTTAAAATGTTGACTTTTGAACCGTTCACGTTTAGTCCTGTATTCATTGGTCTCCAGGTGTTTAGACGTTCCATATGTGACCCAATTATATATGCATTGCATTACCATCGGAACGCATTGCGTGCATACTCCTAAGGGAAAAGGCGTCCAAGTTTAATAATGCTAACTATAATTTTTGGACATTACGAAAAAATGAAGAACCAACAGAATGTGATGATTCTTTGTGCATGTCTTCAGTTCCTTTGATATGCATATAACTATATAACGTTCAATTTGGGGAATAATTAACATTCTTTTTTCTTGTTGAGACTCGAGTGTGCGAAAAAAATTACACAAAAACACGTTCATGCCGTCGAAAAATATCAGAAACTGCCTACAGTGTGTACATACCAAACTTACATGGTTTTTATTACTGAAGATAAGCTTAGACGATGCTGATGATAGTAATAATGGGAAGTGTTATCATTATCACGATGGCTGACTCCTGCATGCACAAAACTGCAGTGAAATAACAATAATGATACTTTTAGCTATCATATGCATATAGCACAAAGTTTTTGAGGTCATGCGCGTATTATGGTTTGCCATATTTGTTGCTGCAATACTTTGCTCAAAAGTAACATCAAAACGTAATGATAATAATAATAATAATTTCGAATTTAATAAGATTTAACTTCACTTCTGTTTGTCTGGCTGTTTTTCTTCTCTATAATGCAACCTCAAGCTGCATTGCGTCGAGCGGCGGCATTAAAAACACACGTATGGGTTAGTTGTAATTGAACACATATTGTGTAGCTTCCTATTATACACACCACCCTCTAAAGGGCAATCGAATAAGGCGTACTAACCAACGATAAAGTAAGCAATGAATGACTTAGCCCAATAATAATAATATTACTAATTTAATCGCAAACTATGTTATCAAAGATATAAAGTTGGTATAAAAAATATTTTTCGAAAGGGAATACATTTATGTTTAGTAAGAGTAGAAGCACCATTCATTTCGATAACTGGGTTCCTACAAACTAATGTAGTGTGTTTTGAAAACTACACTTATCCAACATCGTTTTTCCCTGCCTACGTAAGTTCTCATGTGCTGCTTCTCCTTCTACCTGTTGTACCCGTACCATTATTACTACACTTTAACTTTATACTGAAGAAGAATCAGCTAAAAACTTACCTGCAGATCTTTCATACGATAAAAAGTGCATCCTCCTAAATTAGCAAAAAGAGCCTATGCAACCACGTTCTAGTTGCATAAGAAAACATGCTTAATCAGTATTTCTAGATTTAATTAGTGCTAGATTACCACTTTTTCTCTGTTTACTCAAGTTTACTGTCTGTTTGGTGTGGTCTTTTATAATAATTTAGCAGCAACATACATATATATTGTACACATCACACAAGAAACATGATAGTCAATAGTAAGTGATGAGGATGAGTGCAAATAAGAAAGACTAGCTACTTCTAACTAATAAATCATTACTTCACTATACACGCTAAATGTATGTAGAACCAGCTACTAGTTTGAGCAAGTGCTATTTATTTATTTAGGTACTCGTTTTAACAACAGGATTATTATTTTGTTGTTGTGTTAACCCTATACCTGAAAATGCAATAATGAAGATGATGATGTCTTACTTCCATTTCCGCCACCATTTTTGCAAAGATTGGTAGTTGCGTAGCTCCTTTATCCGCTTATTACAATTTTTTATTCAATTTTAAGTAATGCTTCGCTTTAACTTTTTTTGCGTAAATAATAGAAACGGCACTGAATTTCACATCCTCTCAGGATCTCCTGCAGTAGGCGTAAAACACCATGAGATAGACGTATATTAAATGTATGTGTATGCAGCGAGACAGTCGTTGTCATAATTTGTAAATAATAATAGGTAAAACATATGTGTGTACCTTATAATAAATCACCATGAAGTACAACGTCGTTTACTATTTGATTACTTTTGTTTTGAGTTAATGTCTGTGTTGTTTGCTAAAACTTTTTTTTTGAACAAAAGAAAAAACAGCAAGGAAATGTGGGGTGTGCTGTGCGGTAGCGTTAGAGTATTTGTTCAAGGAAAGGAAGCTAAACTCAAAGAAAGGAAGCTGTTTAATGCATTCTTATTATTACTACTGAATATTATACGACTGAATGAATTTCTTTGCTCGGCAGCTTCAGGCACAAAGTACAGGCAAACCGAGCTAAACCAAGGAGGATAGTATGAACCTAGGTTGTGAAGCAAAAAAAACCGTTATGAACTATTATGTTGTGTATCCATGAGTTTTGTCGAACACCGACAATTTGAGTGGCAATCAGGACAATAAAGAGATAAGTGTAAACCTATTCAAACAAATGTAAATTACGAAAAGGCATATAAATGAAAGAGCGGAAGCAAAGTACGCACCACAAAATAACTCGGTATCGTCAGGTAAGACGTAACATAAATGACGAATTGCCAGCAGGATAAGGGAAATGCTGTGCCAGTGTTCATTCATATTCATATATTTGTCTGTGGGATAATAGGAATAGTGCATGTTTTTACTTGATTAAAAAAATCTATTTAGAAAACGTATTTGCACAATAAAAAATCTTGACAGAAGCTTTTACAGGGCTTGTCAGAGACTGTTTGTTTTGCCAAATTGACATACAATTGAAATTGAAATGCAAAATATTCATAGCGCGGTAAAAAAAAACTTTTTCTTTGCTACAGCACTTGAAAGCGTGTTATTTTGAACAACTCAACATTAATTTCCTAGTAAATGAAGTGAATAAAATGAATGGATCTATCATCAGAATACTACTGGACTCCAGCTAGGGCCTCAAAATTAATCTTTAAAGAGAACCAGTCACTCAATTATTATTAGTATCAGGATATTTATTGTGATTTTGTTTGCTTATTGTTCTTGTGTAAATGAGAAAACGATGTCACTT
>JAHZNE010002196.1:0-25281 GCA_027744055.1 Callyntrura sp. NNG-2020
CTTTTACAGAGTGTACGACTACCACTATGCAAGACGCATCGGAACTATTCTTGGATCAGCATCGATGTAAGAGCACAGCGCCGAAGCCGATCGAGCTGGTATAACATGCAAGCATCTCTAATATAAATGTCAAGTCAAAACTGAATAAATACGTTAATTTTGGGGCCTGATATTGTATCCCAATAAAATGGGATTATTTTTATTTTACCACAATAAAAACGTTTCAGGGATCCAATGTAGGGTCCCTTATTACGCCCACGCATGTTAACTGACAATGTATCAAGTTGATTTCAAAACAGATGTGATCTCAATAGAAAGCTTTTGACGAAAACGACCCTTACACAACAGAAGATACATATAAAAAATAAACAAATTCTATTTTTGCTATACTATCTTTAGTACAATTTTTTCTCGTATTGACACCACATTTCTATTATAGTACCCGCACGGAAGACTGTGGGTTCTACACCAAATACGGGTAGCAGTATCAATATTGTGGTGTAGGGCATATCATGAACGATAGGATTTTTACTCATCAATTGTAAAAGAGCTTTTAAGAATCCTGCTTCCTTCACAGTACACGTACGCATGTATGCATATATGTAAAGACAACAAAGCATGAACTGCAATTAGTTGGTGTAAGCTTACAAGAGCCCACATGCAGACTTTTCATACACAAACACAACACAGGACCTTCGGTAATTGCTCGTTTTACAGGGAAAATTATTTATAATTAGCTGGGTCTCAGTTTACCATTGACAGTGCAGTGGCACCAGTCCAAGAACGTAACGACGTGATGGGATAAACAAAGTGCGCTTACTAATATCCCGAAGAGCTTATGTGCACAACACACAGCATAAATGCAGTGATCAACGACGCGACCGCAAAGCTCATCATATAAAAGACGCTCAAGTTGGCAGCAGACGAAGCAAATCTAAGGGATTATTAGAGGGCTTTTGAATAAATTCCGTATTATTTATGTAAAAACAAATAGCACGAGTAATCGATGAATCGATAAGTGTAGTGGCACTGGAAATGTTTTGTGTAAGCAACTGTGGAGTCCGTTATATATAGTACAGTAGCCCAAATGGTAATCTAATTGTTTTTTTTGAATTTCTCCTCTACATCTTTCCTGCCCGAAGCCCGAGTACACATCCGAATTCAGCGTAACACAACTCCAACGTCATTCTCTTTTCTGTCTTTCTTTACCATTCAACTGCAAAAGTAGAAAATTCGTTGGCCATTTCCAGATGAGCGGTAGTCAAAAGGAATATTTACTTTTTGCTGACACCCTTCAGCACACACTCCGGGAATTGGAGTACATTCTTTCGGTTGTCACTGCTCATATAAATTTTTTAGGCAAGACAACCTGCTGATTCTTCCAAGCAGTACTATATAAGGCGAAGAAATTCAGAGCAAACATATCATGTTCCCATTTCCAACTCCTGTCCCTACCACCGACATAATGGTCTATTGTTGTTTGTTCCAAGGATACACACATCCAATTGCCATTAAAATAGCATGAAGAAGATCATGGGATGTTGTTCACGGTATCTGAACGTGCCCATACATCGTGTAGTTCTACTGGCCCGGTAATTTGTCTAGATTACGGACACTAGGAAACTGTTAGTGGTTGGGTGAGACTGAGAAAGCAAAAATAAAGTGTAATGCAGGGAAAATCTTACATTAACGCAGGGTGATACAGAGAGAGAGAGAGAGAGATCCCATATTGTGTGCACACGACTCAATGGAGAAAATTTGTAAAAGTTTCTTTTTACCCAAAACACATTTATTATTGCTGACTATTCTAAATTATTTGCTCAAAGTTTTCTTTTGGTTCATTGTCTGCTCATTGCAAGGAGCACATTGTATTTCTTACTTAGGGAAATAAATCGTTATATGCCACGGTGATTCGGTCATCCTTCTTTGTATGCTTTCTAGGACAACCGGATCGTAAGAACTACTTTGGTTACAAGTTACGCTGGTCTATGCGTAGTTGAGATGAAAAGAAAGCCGAACGTACTTACAAAAGTATAAAAATTAATAGCAAAAGTAAAAATAAATAGTAGGCGCTCTCATCATAACGAGGAGAGTAAGCAGCTTTCTAGCTGGAGGCTTTACATACGAGAAAAACAAGAGGATCATCATCATGACTGTAAGCCAATACTTACCTGTCTTGAACAAGAGCTACGATTGTGCTGCAGCAAACGGCAAAGTAAATTTTGCAAGTTAAAGCTGATAAAGGGAAAGTGTGCATGTAGCGTTTTGTGCATGTTATGCCCCTCTGGAACAAAAAAGCTTTTTTTACCAGTTACTTAAGCAAGCGAAGTACATCATGTGCATATTGCAGCAGCAGCAGCAGCAGCAGCAGTCAGCTTCAGCGATTCTAATAATTGTTATCTGCTTACCTGAATATTTAAGGCCGAGCTCTTTAGCAAGGATCTCTTTGAGACTGGCATTCACGTTGTTCGTTTTCAAGTCAAAGTTGCCAAATTGCCATTTGTGTTCTTTTAAAGTCTCGGCCAACGTAGTCATGAAAAATCGGCAGGTTTGAGGTCCAGATACTTCTTTCATTTCATCCTTGTCGTACATCAACATGGCTTTGCTCCATTCAAACCTGAAAAGAAATGCCAGATGGAGAAAAGTAGAGAGAAAAAATGAAGTTTTTATTGTGCGATGCATGAAAGACCGTAGAATTTTATTTGTACCATTAGCGAACAATAAGTAGCAATAGTCAGAGTACTAATGACAAAATACATAGTGTTTGCTTACTCCTGGAAGTACGTCATTATGAAGTCAACCATCTCCTTGAAGCCAAACCCCGTCCTGGTTGTTAAGAAGTACTCCGAGGTATTGGACGTTTTCGGTTCGGTGTAGTCAAAAGTCAATGCTCCTGCTGTGAGGAGAGGTGTATTAAAAAACTTCAACCATCGGGCCACAGGTGCTGTTAACCAAAGAGAAAATTTTGTTTAAATTTGTGCATAGAACCATTATGAAAATGTACCCTGTGTGCCGCTGAAATAACGGCTACTCTCACATGTCGGGAGGAAATGAGAAAGCAGAACAATTTATCATTTCATCCGTATGATATTGTTAAGCCCATCAACCAAGAAAGCTTTTAAAAAGGCACAGCGTTCACTTCATCAAAATTATGTAGAAAAAAATGTGTTTTGCCAACGTAATAGAAATGACTATAATATCTACGAAAATTACATAGTCGATTTTTAGGAAATTTGACGATATTTACATCTTTAATAACGCAATGAAGTACCTATTACCAGCGCCGCATCACCATTTCAGTTTTCGGTGGTGGTGCATTGGTTGCGAAACAACGGATCGATAAAAGCCCTTCTTACTGTTCTTACGTCAACTTCATGTTGCTCAATACTAGAATTCATCTAATTAGGATTGCATCATGGAACGGAATAAAAAAAATTTGCAGCGCGCAGTCAAGAATAATTTCTGGTATTACAATTTCATGAGAATGTATTTAAAATAACAGCCCTGAGAGGCGTAAACAAATATTTGCTTCCTAACACCCCCATTTATTCTAGACTTGTTTATGTGCCATTTACTTTGTACGAAAGCACTCACATATCTCAACAATTTTTACAGGTGTAATTCGGAATATTTTGGCGCTAAGTGAACATAATCTTAGAATAAGAGCAATCAGCGTCATCTCAACGGAAAAGTCATGTTTGTTTCCCTAAAAGTTTACATGGGCAAAGGCCAAACAAACAAAAACAGAAATTATTTCCAAGGCATGGTAATGTATACTTTAAGAGAAATCAGTCAAGCTTTTAAGCAGAAGGAAGAAGAGGAAAACAAACAAGTGACTTTTTAAAGGATTTTGTTGGTGCATTGTAAAAGTAAATGAAATAAAGCACTCATGTAATTATGTACATCTCGTTACATGATCATTATGTCATGCATTGGACCAAGGTAACAAAATCATGTATTTATGCAGTAACGCAGTTATTTTCTTATTTGTTTGATATTTTATAAGTGCCTTCTACCGATTAGGTACTGTAATTTTTAAAAAATTATAGAGCTACAATTTATACAATTTGTAAGATTCCTTAAAGGTTACATCACAAGTCTATAGAAAAGATGCATAATACACAACATTTTAGTACAGCATGTGTAATTTTGTGGAAGATGTTCCACTTTTACACTTTGACAATCAGATTCGATCATGTTTGCGTTTATTTATCTGGAAATGCTAAAAAATCACGGACAATTGTGATTGTGAATATTTTATTTCCCTTTCAAGCTGAACTGTTCCCATTACCAGAGCGTGTTTTTATGGAATACGCTGTACATGTTGGATACCATTTGTACGAGCCGTATAGTTAAAGAGGTTTCTGTTTAGAACTAAAAGCAATTAAACTGATGTTCAGTTTGATAGGAATGATAACAGCGTATAACAACTTGAATAATTATGGTGTACGTTAAGATGTTAACACTACAATTACCAGTTGCCGTTTTACATTAATATACCAAATGTATGAGTCCTTCATAAATATAACAAACCATGAAGTTCAGGACTCATGGTTTGCGATTTCGCGATACAGACCAGGAGGCAAAGCGTCGCGTCGTCTTTGTGTCATAGGAATATTATTAGGAAATATACACAATCCATACCCACCATAAATGTTAAATCATAGGTGTTACCGTCACTATCAAATTGAATATCAGTTTAGATACAGTAAAATACATGTAAAACATTATTGTGTATACAATACCTACATATTTATAGATTTTTGTAAATCTAAGAACTTAATAAGCAGGCCCCAGGAAGTGCTTTATGATTTACACAGCTCAGATGTTTTGGATATTGAAAATGAAGGTCTTCCAACCGTTTCAGTCGAAATGTAAATATTTACTTTTCATCAACGTCTTTACTTCGTACTTCACTATCCTACACTTTTCCAGATTACCACCTTCAACGTGTGTTGTCACACTGCAAACGTAGAAATGTCTTTGTGTCATACAGACATTGTTACTTCCGTACTTTTGTATGTTTTTTTCAAGAAGTAAACATTTTATTCTGTGCCACCCTGCCGGTAGCAGTTGACAAGTTGGCAGTACCAGCAATATTATGTATTTTTAACAAAGTCCCGTATACCACCAGGAGGATAAATCGCTGACTGAATTATTTTCATTACTCGTGCTAACGTTTTAGAGACAAATTATACGAGAGCGTAAGTACTATGATGGAAAGCATATTATGTCAGTTTCTACTAGAATAAGTTGGCGTACCATTACCCACAGATGACGGATTCAAAAAATCAAAGAGACAAGTTGTGTAAAAAGATAAAGAGAAAAAAATGCTGGAACTAAGATGTAATAGGAACAGTTCTACAATAGCATTACACATACATTTTCTGTAAATCCTGTTGGATTCCGGTCCAATTCCTTTCAACAAGTCCGCAGTTTGCAGTGCATACAAAATGATGACAATAATAATAGAAAAAATGGTATTCGCAGTAAAATTATACCTTATTCCCCCTTTTGAGGGCGCTTAAAACTCTTGTCGTAAACTGGAGATAGATGGAAGACTGAAGAACAGAGAGGAAGGGCAAAAAAAATAAAGAAAAAGTTTTGTGGTCTTTTCCATGTTACATAAATAATGCATATATACGAAGGTTCGTCCTTTTTTCGGTTAACTTAACATGGTTGTTCATTCTTTGAAAAAGTGAAATGAAATTATAGCGTAAAGTAAATCTATTTGGGTTTGTTCTCCACTTTCCCCTTTGAATACAAAAAAGTCTCCGTCAGGATGACATCAAAAGGACTACAACAAAGAGATGTGTAAAAGAAAGGGAAATATACATGAAAGGGACGGTACTACATTCCGTACAGATTGATTCATTATTTCTTGCACATGTTTGATAAAAATAGGATGGGATGGCAGTAGTGGAGAAATGTAAGGGTGGTTAAAGTTCATTTGGCTGTGACTTCACTAACACACTCAAACACGGAAAATAAAAATCACAGGTGAATTGTACAAGTTGCCTGTTTCATTTGACTGTTCTGCCGGAATAACGAATGTAGCAGTTATAGTGGAATTAAAATTACTTACAAGTAAGGGATGGACCAGGTTCCTTAATATATGTACTTAGAAAAGTGAAGAGTCTAGGGCCAATTTGTCATGCGGTAATCAACCATATTAATAGAACTAATTTATTGCTGTCGTTGAAAGCATACTTTGTTTCTTTACTGTACCTGTATTAAAGTATGCCATGATATAGCAAACTTTGAATACTAGAATACCATTTATGCTTTATGCTTTGTTACCATTACTAATTGAAATTTTGGAACACTTCAAGTTTTGCTAAATGTTTTGTAATCAAAAGTGGACAATTAAAATTGTTTAATGTTAAACCAATATTTGAAACCAATAAGTATTTTGAGGAAAACTGACCGCGGGGGGGGGGACAGGACATGTCTAACTGTACGTTGATACATGTTTAAACACCCACACCTGGGATGCCAGTGACAACGATCATTCGGACGGAACTAACGTTAACATGAGAGGAAGACATTGACAGATATGACATGCCAAAGTGATTCTAGACAACTGTTTTAGAAACATTGAAGAACATGGTCCTATACTCTGCTTGTAAGTTCAAAGACATTTCATTTGGTATGAATGATGCATTTTACTTCATGTTCTCATTTCTCTGGAAAATGTAGGTGTAAATGTATACCAGATAAGATAAGTCCTTTTCTCGGTATACGAGATTACTCTGGTTGAAATGAAAGCAATAAGCATAGAATTAAAGTATGTATGCGAACATTTGCAGTGCAGTATGAAGAAACGTTGTTGATGTAATGTTAATCTTTTCTTATAAATGCCTTTGTGTATCTGTCTATCCGGAGATCTACTCCTACACTTCTGGACCGATTTACATGAAACTTTTACAGTACATTTAAAACACCCTTATTCTATTCATGGTAAAAAATCAGTTTTTTAACTGTAATCGTTTTCGAAATATTCAATTATTTTAATATTCCAATTTCCTCGGACAGTGTGTCCAGTCTACCCGCAGCTACCATCTGTTAAACCATAACTAAGAATGTACACATACTTTGTTACTTACTCCCGAACGTATTCCCCCGGTGGTTCGGTGGTTTAACGTTCGGAATAGTGGACGTTATAGTTTGTAGGTTGCAGCATCGAGTCTCGACAGACGCACACTTTTTTTGCTTAAATAACGGTTATAAGGGCCTGTGGGTTCACAGGTTTTATAGCTTTGTTCTTTCACGTTCGGCAGAAGACGGCAGGGGAACAATACAATATAACTACAGCAATATTTATATTTTTTTAAACCCTAAACAACGGAAACGGGAAAGTGGCAAAGTTAATCAAATCTAACTACCAATCCACGAACTTTATTACCGTGAGCTATGAGATACATAAAGTTAAATTTTCACCTCTGCTATACAGTACGGAGCACCAAAATAGGAAGCTAATACTCGAGATCCACTATAGATTTCTCCAAAGGTATAACAAAACTCATTTTACAAATGCAAGCTACGAATATTTCTCCATTTTAAACATTCAATCTGGCGCCTAAAGGAGTTAATGGGTTACCACTTTGCACTTATCATGCTATATGTAATTGAATTACCATATAATAATATACGTTTTCATCAAGGTTGAGGAGTGGTACTACTTACAATAAAAGAAACTGTGTGACCTTTGGAATTGGTATGACCATCGGTTTTGTCAGAGATTTTATCTAGAGGTGACCCTTGTCCACTCTCGAAAGCAGAATTTTAATATAAATATATGTTCTTATCTACAGTTATATCTCATGTTGATCCTTGATTCGTTTTGTTATCAAAATAGGTATGTCGAATAGCATTGACCTTACAACTTACTTGTTACTTGTTCAGCGTTAATACACGTATCCAACAATTTTGAGCTGTGGCCAATAATGGCAAAATGTGACCATTGAGCTTTTTGTAGAACTTCCGGTTTTGCCAAAGGCGACAAAATGTAAAATCCATAGATAGAGAGAACCTTCATCAGCTCCAAGAACACATCAAATATCAAAAATACTAACTGCTCTGGAGTTGTAACCAATTTTAATTTGACCTAATACCACGTGAAATGCCTATACAAGTCCATGTATTTACCCCAAACATATATACATTTACTATATACTAATGTACATCTTTAACAATTTTGAGCAATAATCCCTAAAGGGACGAAATGTGATATATAGCATTTTGGAGCACTTTTAGTTTGAGCGAGTTCAAAATGGAACATTCACAACTAGAGGTGATGTGCCATCGACTCTCTAAAACTGAACTTCAATACACTATCTCGTTCTTGAGATATCGCACTGAATGACAGACAGACGTACAAGGTAAACACAACAAGTAACTTTGGCTCTTCATAATTTGAGATATTCATGAAAAAATATTTTTCCAGTATTTTGTCATGAGCGTTACACAAGGAAGAAAGTATTGTGTACATACATGTACAGAGCAGGATTTTACAATAAATTTTATTCAAGTATATAATCCATTGTAGTCTTACTAATTAAATTGTGCAAATGCCTCTCCAAATACTTTCCTCTCATGTGTAATTTCCTTCCCTCGATTACATCGAATAGTTGAAGGAAATATGATACATATTTTTCATGCATATCAGATACTGACTCAGCCTTAGAGATTGAGATGAAAGCATAAGTCATAAAGTGCCTTCGGTCTAAATTAAAATCTCTACCGGGGGAGCATTCGTACAATATAATCCTACATTTTAACCATTAGTTTCCATTCAAATTCAGGATAATTAAAATTAATATCTTCAATCGCATTAACACACTCGGATTTTAATATGGTTAAATAAAACTATATATGATGAGATACAAAAGTCTGCGATCACAATGGAAAATGATATATGTATTAAGTATATAGATAATCATTTTTGGGCATAATTGATGCTGGTAACTCACTGTGAAAACAGCGTTTCAAAAATTACGGAAAAAATATCGTACTAACAATTCCGTAGCTTTGCTTGTTAGGTACGCCATACGTAAATATCGCTTATTATGATTCTGTATGTGGTTGACAAATTCCGATTTCAACATCAATGAAGGTCCCAGAAAGTCTAAGAATGTAGTAACAGACGGAAATTGCATAACTCTAAGGTAGTACAACGAACACGATTTTTTGGTAAAATTATACATGGTGAAATTGTTACAGCATACTAAGGGTTATAAAAGCCAATTCGAATTAGAGCATCTACGAATTACAATAGATCATTCAAACCTTTTATAAATTTTCAAAACAAAGGCGCGAACGGCGCAAATAGATAAATCAAATAAACAACTTGGGAAACCTCTTAATTAGCTGTGTCAATAGGATGACTGAACAAAAGTCAAACAAAACTGTTTTTGACGGGTTCGCACAGTCAAATGAGAAAAGGTGGTGGTAGTGGTGGTGGATGATCGTTGATCGTTAATAAGGAAATGTTCATGGGTACCTACTGTGCCAAAATGCTTGTGAAAAAGCCGTTCATCCTTGAAAGTTTTCACAGAGTACTCCATGCTAAATGAGTTTAAGAAGAACAGAGTTTGTGTCGCTGAACACAACAGTTTTGTAATGTGGAAAACGTTGCATTGGTTAAAAGACATTCACATTTTTGTAATTTGTGTATTTAAAAGCAGTGACTGTCGGCGTGTCGGCTGCGTGTGGGTGGTGAGAAAAGGAGAGGGAAAGCTATGTGAGTTGCTTGGTCGTAGCCCAGTCAATACAGATAGAGAGGAAAAAATGTTATTGTTAGATTTGATGAAGTGAACACAAGTTAATAAAAACACTGATTATGATTAAACAACGGTAATTAAAATTAGTGCTGAGCAGTTAATATTTCTTTAAACAGCTCGACAATATAATTTAGAGAGATCGGAATTGACAAATTGTGGCTTACGCCCTGAATTATTTCTTATCGGGAAAATTAATGCTAGTTGGCTTTGAGTAACGAGATACATGTACATTGACATGGTGCAGTTCAACACCCGACAATGCAATAGACAGAGGGTTTGATATATTATTTACAACAGTTTCGGATTTTTTTTCAATTACATAATCTCCATTTCAGGGGCTTTCTAAAATCTTCAAATTTCAGCTGACAGCCTTTGATTAATTAGTTCAACTAAGCTCTCTTTAAGCTAAGATCACTATTTTCCATTGTAGGACATGACATTTAGTTTTAACATAAATTATTGCGTTCGAAATGAAATGAGATACACTATTGACGTATGTACAATTGCAATGAACTTGAACTAAGTACGAGGACGACAATTGTGTGGTCAAATAATGTAATCTTGGTGATTTGGTGAATGATTCGTCAAGTATTATTAATTCTATTTTCTGTGAATTTTAATATAAAAATTTGGTTTTAAACTTCAAATGGATGTAAAAAAGCATAAACGCCCCACAATCAACTTGGTTATACGCTACTTGAAAAAATACGTTTTAAATGTTTTATGTTTAACTTGAAAAACTGCGTATTATTTTTTTTACCAACTTATGCAAATAAAAAGTAATGATTGCATTCCCACACACAGGACAAATAACAAGTGCCTGGTTGTGTCAAGTTTCCATATTTTACCATATTCCCAAAAGGACTGTTCCAAACTACTTCTTCCATGGTTCGCCTTCTCTTAAAATATTTTCTAAATAATGCATATACATATGCTATACTGTTTTCCAACTCACGAGGTATACTATTCAAGTGATATGACAACTGAGACAAGCAGAAAGTCAATTCTGGTACAATTTTCAAATTCAAATCTGAAATCGGTTTGCTGCGACCAGGCTATTGTGGTTTTGAGGTTCTCTGCATATTTACAACTTAAAATATTTTATTTTCTAAAATACTGGCAAAATTGCTGTAATAAAAGGATACTTTAAAACATATAAATGCTAAGTTTTAAAAATACTTTAAACAAAAAACGTGTTTCTTGTATGGAATCTGCAGATTTTAAATGCTAAAAACGCATTTGCTATTTTGTACATCCTTC
The DNA here is from genome assembly GCA_027744055.1 of Callyntrura sp. NNG-2020. Lineage (NCBI taxonomy): Eukaryota > Metazoa > Arthropoda > Collembola > Entomobryomorpha > Paronellidae > Callyntrura > Callyntrura sp. NNG-2020. The sequence continues at coordinate 11,043 of JAHZNE010002196.1, forward strand.
GATTTCAATTGTAATCACTTCGCTACTTTTATAATTGCGTTTCCCAGCATTTTTTTTGCAAATTTGAATACCGTCTCTACAGTTTTCCTAAAAATCGCCACTTGGTTTACATCTACCGTCCTACCATCTAAATAGAATACCTTGTCAGCATTGAAACCCCACTGAAATTACAATCTTGTGGATTTCTCATATTGTGGTTTCTTCTAGAAACACTAGAGACTAGAGTGCTTTACAACTTTTTTTGCATCATTTCTGTTTTCTCTAAGATTTGCTGTAAGACTGGCTGCCTTGCTGCTGATAGTGGTGCAGCAACATAATAAATATTAATACTACTAGGTATATAGCTATGTAGCCGTAGAAAATAATATATTGCATATTGCATGTACGAAAGAGTTATGCATAGACGTTGACGATGACGCTCCTGCTCCAGTATTTGTGTTGAAAATCTTTCTAGTTTTACGACTTGTGGGACGCCTGGCTACATTTACAACATAGAAGACAGAGGATCATGCAACATGATGCAAGCACTAATGAGTGCTAAAACATCATGTAGCTAAGATCAACCTGACGGATATTTAAAAGTGAGAAAATTTGTTGTCGCGAATAAACCAATAAAGAAGTCGTTAAATAGTGGAGCATGCTGGGGTTATGACGAACACCAAATGCCTCGTTTCTCTTATTTCAGCCTGCTTGTGATGCACGCTAAAAATATGGTTACTTCCAATAACCATAAGTGAACATACTTGAAAGAAAATGCTTTTATCTTCTGTATAATATTATGAGCTTGTGTAACATGTTGGATCATGGAAAGCACGTTTCAATAATAAGCAATAAGATAGTAAAAGCAGAGGCGAGTCACGTCGTGAACGTCACGTTTTAAATACTTTTTTTATTATCGTTTCCCCTGTCTTTTTTTTATAAAAAGTTGCCATCCGTTTTTATAACACCTACACCTGATGCGTAACTAATATTAAATTTTAAACTTTGCACATGTGGGAAACCAGTATTAGCGTCAGACCTTGAAATCAGACACTTCTCTGCTGAAAATGAACTATCCTAGTAATCATGGCTGGCATATTGTGTCATCAAAACAGATAAAGTAGGAGTCGTGGAATGGAATCCTCTGTATAGCAACTGTCAATATAGCTTCTGCTCTGTACACAAACTAAAGATTCGTCGGAATGTCATTTTTTGTCATGTCTTCTATCTTTTTCTCACAAATTTCGTTGTAAATGTATATGAAATGTTCCTAATGTTTCAAAATATAATAATAATTACATGTCTTACTTTTAGTCGTTCATCACTTTCAAGGAATTGCAATAACATATTGTACTTAATTGAAAATAGAGCGTTATGGTGTTGCTTACTCATCCTCATACGTAACCAGTCACAATCCGCACCTATGTAAACTGTTCCTTCATTTAGATTAAAAATATTAAATGTATTACATCAGAGACATCCCTGGGGAGGTGTGAACAAATGCACGGGCAATAATGGAAAATGATAAATGTTCCATAATCTTTTGTTACCACATCAGCAGTAGTTACCCTGAGTCCTCTTGTGTCTTTTGTCAATAACGGAACAGCGAAAGCAAGACAGCGTGTCGACGTTGTATAGGCTGTGTTGTAGAGTTCAGTTAANAAATATACAATAAGAATACATGGAGCATTGACTGCACTACCCCCGCCTTAATAAAATACGTGCCATTTCTTCAATAGACCAAGTCGCACCAGGGGAACGAAGTAATATGCTTATATGCGGATGCCAATAACATGAAAAACTGTAATCCGGAGCGTCACGTTATACAACGGCAATCGTCATACATCACGAAGAAGTACCTACATTCGTATAGCAATGATCTTATTGTTGGTTAGTGTATTACAAAAAAACAACTCTCCAGTTAAGTCAACAGACATAAGTACCTACATACTTCAGCCTTGCTGTATAATCAACAAAAATGTGCGCCCCATTACCTAAATGTTGATGTATAAACATAATTTGGACGTATCCCGCCGAGTTTTTCATGATTCCTCCTGCCAGTAGTATTATTCATGAAATATTGCTGCAGCGAGTCAACTCCAAAGTGTAATAGCGACAAGAGGGAATAATATTAAATGCAACTGCGGTGTGGTGGTGTACAGTATTAAAAAACTGTCTAAAGCTGTACCGGGAAAGAGTCATTTCTAAACTTTTCACCTCAACTCATCTTTGACTCACTTTCCATTATAGGGGAAACCTTATACAACCAACTCAAGAAACCCACAGAATTACACAAACTGCAAACCAACCATCACAGCTTTACATTTTAACTTGAGTGTTGTTTGGCAGAAACCACGGAAGTGGCAAGGATTTTGCTTTGCAGTGAAATTTAGAAAACTCATGAATACCAGAAAGGACAGTGTGCATCTTCCCCAGTCCGCCAAATTAAGTGGTTTAGTTTTACCGTGAATTTGCATCTGGCATTTCCATGTATAATACCATATTTCCTTAGATGGTCATGAAAAATTACTTTGAACTCTGCATCTGTGGATAGCTTTATCTTTCCTAAACTCTCTAGGTATTTTCTCATTGCCTGCATATATACCCACATTACTCAAATTCTGGAAGTATTCATTTGTTCACAAACGTTACGTTACATAATTCTTCTACGTGTTCGACTTGTAATGCATATGCGAGTGCTATGAACCAGCAATTTTTCGTACTGACACAGTAACAGACACCATTTATTAACTACTCAGATAACATTTATGCAAAAAGTGGAAGTCAATTGTTTAACCCTGCCTATTTTTTATTTCAACTTACTCCTTGCAAGAAAGATGCAGCAACATTTCCCGGTGTATTTTTCCACCAGATCAACCATGACTGCAAAAACCAGCAGCTATTTACATTATTTAAGTAACTATACCCATTCCAAAAGAAAATAAAAAAATAAGCCTTCTTCAATTATATCACAGTTTACGACACCAATACGACTTTACGTATACACAAGCTGGTTTCTTTTCATTTTTAAAAGCATATAGTAACAGCAGTTCAAATTTTTTTTACAGCAGCTCTCTTAACATGTTCGTGTGTTCTTGTGGTGTAACCTTTAAATTTAGTAAACCAAATACAGTATACGCTTGGATTATGGTTTTCGTGTACTTACCCAATGCCAACTCGCATGACGGTCCGAAAAACACGTTAGCGCGTTCATGAAACACATCCCTTGCAAATGCCAGTGGAGCCTGGATATTGGAGCAGTTGGAGTCTTTGTAACTCAACAAAAGTTGACGACCGGGGAGCAGTTGCATCTCCCTAACTTTAGTAAATCCCAGAAAAATGGCTTGTGCGACTCTTCTCATAGACGCTTTGTAGTAAGAATCAAAGGGTAAAAGGACAGTAACATTTAGCACTTCACTCGAACTACTTTCACTACAGCTACTAAATCCGAGCGGCGGTATACATTCTTCTTTCAGAGCCAAGGACTCTTCCTCCGGTAGAGGTAAATTGTAGAAGGATTGTACTTCGTGGAACATCACAATTAAAAACAGGGTTGTCATCATCACTGCATTATAGCATTGCCGGTTGTTAAAACTGTGCACCGGTAGTAATGATCCCGTTGATGGCGGTGACAATAGTAAAAAATGTCGCTTCATTTTTGCCTTACATTAGCATGCGAATAAGCATGCATTCGTTGCCGGCTGGATGGGAAATGAAAATCTGAGAAGAAGAAGTAAATACAAAACCCAGACGTGGTGTGCACTGTACTTCTCACTCTTCCCTTCACTAAATTTATATTACGCTGAAATCACGTTCGTTTTCCCTTTGAAAATTGCTAATTTGATTTTGGGACTCCTTTGAGGCAAAGTGATGTAACCTAATAGTAACAATCTCAAGGACTGGAATGTCACGGTTTGACTGCACATAAATACAAAATACAAAGCACACTCCTTCCCACTACCAACTACGTCGCTCTCACTTTACCGACTTGTTCATCACCTTATGCATGTCGAGTTATATTAATAGCAATAACAATACGGAAGTGAGAAAGTCCTCGGAACCTAAGAGGTAATGTTATTATCTGAGATGTCCCCGTGCTCTTGTTCTTCGTCTGTCCGTGTCTACATCATCAGAAAGAAAGTTTTCACTCGGCACATTTTTGCAAAATAAATGTATGTGTGTAAGTCGGAGTTAAATTATTACTAAAAATAGCGTGTGAGACGTAAAAGAAAACTGTCGTAGGCGTTGCATGAAATTAATTTTTTAATGTTAAAACCCCGTCGTCACAATCGGGGCTAAGGTGTTGAATCTGTAATTAAAAAATAATACCCTCAACGGTAACGTGTGTATACGTTGTGATTGAAACAATATTTGATTTGATCTTTGTTGACCTCTGGAGGTCACATTGGTCGTCCCACCCTAGAGAAACGAAAAATAATTTTCTTGCTATTGTTACTCAAATTTTCCGGTATGGTTGTCATGTTCAAATTTAAAGTTGAGCACCCGAGGAACCTCTGGGGATTGACCTCGGGGTCCCATCTTTAAATGGATTCTAGCTATCTTGCATGGTTGTCGGCGGGTGAAAACAAAATTTTGAAATGCTATATCTATTTTCTGAGATGTCGTCTTCGCAGAAAAGACAGGCACACGGACAGACAGGATGGTAAAACCAATAATTGTCGTAAAACACATACGAAAGTTAGTCCTTATTTTTTATAGCAATATACATTGGGTAATACATTGATAATTAAAATGCACTACTTACATGCAAATCAGTAAAACACGTTTATGCAAAAACAAAAAGGAATCAAACGAGTGAACAACAACCACCTTTATGTACTATAGTGTCACGACGCAGTATTAAAAGTGTTGAATCACGTAGTTATATAAGTTCATATCAACTAATTGTAAAATTAGCAATACCAAATCCTTGCGAACTACGAACATCATAAAAAATCCTTGTATTCCTCTACATGGAAAAAGTTTATGCATTTGCATAAAAGCTTTTTACAAATAGATAGCGCACGAAATTAATTTAAAATTTATTAAAAAACAATCAAACTCGTCCTCAACTTGGCATTTGTTTGTATTTGTAAGTTTCTTTGTTTGCGCTTACGTATCGATCATTATTTTGAGCAGTAGTTGTCTGCAAACAGATCCCGCCCGACGCAAGAAAACAATAATAACGGCTAAAACAGTATTATAAGTGGTATATGAGGAGGGCTTCCTCCTTTTTCTACTCCAATGTACTCACTTACTGCTAACTTGAATTCAACTCAACCCACACAAACGCTGCCATTATATACAGGAAGGTGTCTCCATTAAATCCTGGAAGTTCTACGTCGTTGTCACTCAAATTCGAATGGCAGCAGGGGAAAATTAAAAAAATGTGATAAAAGATTCAGCAGTATTGGCTCAACTTCTCCACTTTACGGCAATCACACAATGCCAATCGCTTCGCTAATACGAAGTAAACTACCAAGAAATTACCGCTAGTAACATATACGCCAAACACTTACACTTTCACGAGATAATAAAAACGGAGTATAATCCCGTGAATCTTTCTTTCGCATGTGATGCAGAACGGCAACGGAAAGTAGGGGAAAACGCCTGGGGAGAATTTCTAAAGAAGCAATATTTGTCCTTTCCTGTTTCTTATGGTGGTGGTAACCACAATTTGTTTGCATCTGTCAACGTTCTAGAATTAGTAGTGCATCCCGTCTACAACTTTCTTTATCCGCACTTCTTTGACGTCCGTAATTGAGTTTCTCGGGGAGGTTAGGTTTTAGAAGGGAGAATGGTGATAAAAAATAGGTTTTGACGTACAATTCTTGAAAAATGTTTGTCCTGGTTTTGTGTACACTGTGTAGCAGGCTCAAAAAGCGGGTGCTTGATAAATATGAGAGGTTCGACAGAATCAATGGTAAATTGCCTCTCTGACGCAGTTGTTGTGGGATAACCACTTGATGTCTCCTTATGTCTCTAATTGAGTGTGGCTCCGAAGTATGACTATTTTCAAATAACGGAATCTTTCATACTACGTGCGCGTTACTTTCTCTTTGACGAGAAATTTACTACACGGCGTGTACTTGCTGCGGTTCCATTATAGATGGGGGAGTTTAAGAACTGAAGAGAGTGAGAGAGAGAGAGGTGGCTACAAGAAAGAGCCCACTTTCGCATCTATGGTGAAAAAGAAGTTACTCTTGGAGCTGGAGCATAAGGGTAGAGTAATAGAGTAAATACTGTAGGGATAATACATCCATTCCGAAGACGACGTCGATGATTACAGTCACATTATTATTAAGTGGTATCTGGGAATAGAATTACAGAACCCTTTTGTTTTGTCAAGTGGCATAACACATTCAACCAGTAATATCTGACAGCTCACACAGTGAAAGAGGATGATGCAGGGAAACCGACAGAGATGGAAAATATATTATGCATATTCCTGTATATAAATAATATTATGTAAGTAGAAGCGTCTCGAATACATCTAAATTACTTGTTACTATTGGCCATATAATAAACCAAAATGTGGAAGTGTTCGGATATGGAACGTGTGGAATAGAGAGAGAGAGAGAGAGAGAGCCGAGTGGAAAGGATGATGATGATATTGGTGTTGTAAATATAAATCAGGAATATTAGGTTAGAGACTTATGTTGTGCTTGTGCTGCTGCAGCACACACGAGGAAGCTCGTCTCTCTAGTGTCCGTCATCCGGTGGGTAAATATAAGTTGTGTCAATGACTTGAGGTCAATTCCGCATTCATCTACAAGTACGTGTTTCCGTCCTAATATGGTACATTTGATGACGAGGCCACTAAAGTGAGAAGTTAGTATCTAATTAATTGTCTAATTCACATAAACCAATACTGATCTTTATCGTCTTCATTTTCTACGACTAACTTGTCTCCCTCCGCTTCTCTCTTTCTCGCTCTGTCCTTTTGTCACTGTAACGAGGACACTGCAATAAAGTTCGCTTTCCACTTTTACACTGTCGAATTTTATGTGCCTCCAGCAAAGAAGCGGCACACATGGCACAGGTCATAAAGTTTTCTCCCAACAACAGCCAAAGGATTTGTCAATCAGTCTTTAGTGACATAATAATGTATCATCGTCATCACTACTGTTTATCATGATGATGAATGTATATCAGGGTGTGTGTGTGTGTTTATGCTGTGTAATGTTTGGATTATCCTCCCGTCCCTAGCCTTATACACAATCTCACACAAAGCCCCAGTAACTCCAGCTCCAGTAGTACTAGATGAAATGTATAGCGTGCTGCGGCTGCTGCTGCTGCTCCTGTCGCTGATATGATGATGGGGAGTGGGGCTGAACTATTATGGCGAATTGGTTGTCAAAGTTTTGCATTCGCACAGGTCTTTACAAATAGAAGCGTTCCTAACAGAAATAACAATAATCACCCCGAAAGTTATATATAAAACACAGTAGTTATCACTCCCCGACTTTTATTTAGCCCACTTTGACATTTCATGCAATTTAGTAGCTTATGGGTGGCACTTTTCATAATAACTTTTCCTTTCTTTAGTGGTCTATAATAAGTAGTAGCACATGACTACTACCACCACCACCACCACACACCGCATTACTTTCATAGTGGTTGGTTCACACTCTCTCTCACTCACTCACTGTGCCATTCTCGAGTAAATTTGGAAACAAAGCGCAAAAACGGAATGACAGAGTTAGTTGTGTAAGGAAAAGTTTATAATTTCACTTTTGTGTTTTCAATTTCTCCCTTTCTCTCTACACCTTTACGATGACACTTTATATACTCTTCTTACAAACCCACACACTAACTACTTTCGGCGCTTTCATTTCAAGAACAAATGATTTCGGGGCAACTTTATGCATTGCTTCGCTAGGTGGGTGGGCTGGAATGGAAGAGAAAAAAAGTGCATCTAATTTGCACTACGGATCGTATTCTTTCTCGGCATATTCTACCATTGCTCAGAGGACGGCAGAGGAGCATGTGGGAAATGTATCGAGCGTCTTAGATCCAAAATTTGGTAATTTCGTTGCTTGCACATACATAGAAAATCCAGGCAGCACCGCTTACAATGGTGGCCCAACAACAAATGCGGCATCAAGTGGCAACATGCACTCGCCAAGTGGAGTAGTTGTAGCTTGTACGACGTTGCCGAAGTAAGCAATCGCGTTGTTGCTGCTGCTGCTGCTACTACTACTACTGGGCTACTGCGTTGGTTGTAGTCAATCTAAGTTTGAAAAGTTTGATGTTTTGATGAACGAGAAAAAACTGTTTGACTTAAGTCTTTCGTTTCTTCATGTACGTGGTAACTAGTTGGTAAATTGTCTGTTGACTGACGTTCTGAACTATCTTTACACCCGACCCAAGTTAACACTGTTCCACGACGACGGCAAAGCGATTTAAACACATGACACGCGGATAACTAAAAAGAAATTAAACAGATCCATCGTAACCAAACAAAACCATGTAGGGATTACCTATTTGACTCCGGTGGTACATACCTCGACTGCTGCTAAATTCAAAGCTTTTAAAACTTGAACATCCGTCTTTCAGATACTCTAGCTGTATACTGAAGAGTTGTCGTGTATTAACTCATTTACGTGGATCATCATCGTCAGCATCATGAACCACAGCAATCAATTTTTTTCAGTTCGTTGTTTATTCATAAATATTCATAATTCATCCCATGAATGATGATGATAGCTCTCTGATGATATTGGATGCACAATAAGAATCCTATCACTAACATCACAATCAAAGTTAGATAAATAGGCTTATTTTTCGATATTACCTTACAAATTGAAATAATCATTATTGTATTATCCACACTGGACACAGAGGTACGATGTTGAAATCAATCGATAACCATTCCTGTTCCAGCGATTGTGAGCGGTAAATAGAACTCTGACTCAATCAATAACTAGTTCGTTGTAAAGGCAAAGAAGTAGCGCAGTTGTGCATTACAAACATAGAGTATTACACGACTTGTGCATTCTAATCAGTGCTACACACTCACTTGGTGGCGAATAGCCGTCGTATCTGTGCTGTGTAGCACTGTAACAGGTATTCTTCAGAAATTAAATTCTTAAATGTGAAATGGTATGTTTAAAATGTTTAAATGGATATACGAAAAAGGAATTATAAAGCGTAAAAATCATCTGTTTATCCTGCCGTTAGGAGGCACACGTATGTATTGTTCAAACATTTTGATATAGTGTAACAATAAGAGTTGCCCCTAATGATATATATATAACACCTAATTCTATTGAGATTCTGCAGTTTAAGTGAAACAATTAAAAAACTTGCGTTTACCAAAGTTTAACCTTGTAAACCCATATTAACACTCACCTGAGGGCGTCGCACTACAAAGGGAATACATTGCCTACGCATTTGTTATCTGAGACAAACTGCTTGGTAAACGTGTTACTTCTGCGACAGTGCTCTAATCCTATTGTCAGATAAGATGATAAGCAAGTCGATGTGGTGGGTTTCTGACAAGATTATTTGCATTGCAGAAATTGTTTAATTTTTATTTCTCCATAGCATATACTAAATTTGCATTTATGTAACTGCATTTTTTTGCTATAAAAATATATTGCAAAAGGATAAATGTCACTTGATGTGTACGCACTAGTACATGATAATTGATAATAAAAACAATTTCTTGTGCACATATATACATCCTGAAGCAATACAGCAAATAAACTACAGTTTGTTTCGGGTATACTGGATATTTCATGACTGTACCGTTGGGGTTAACAATAATGCAATTTTGGCAGTATGGGCTTATAATAAGTGTACATCTACAAATCTGCAGGAAACTAACAAGTAAACTGTAGGTAAATTATGAAACGCATGTTTATTTTCTCTAGTTGGCATGTCTTTACCACACCTAGAAATGATTTAAGCAAACAGAACATTATAGCAATGTCTGTACCCAGGTACCCATGCTGCTGTATCATAATTCAAGGGAAAGTTATTAGATAATGTACACATGCGTACGAAACTTAATTCCGGAATCAAATTGTTAATAAGTTTACCAAAAAGTATCATCTATGGACCGGACTGCCGGACAGACTGAAACGACAAAACTATAACTTTCGCGGTATTGTGCTACCTAATAATAAGTACATACACCATTATTTATCAGTACTACTACATACAATACTACCGCACAGTAGCAAAAAACTGGTAATGGGTACATAATACAATGGTAAACGTTATTTCTGCAGTATCATTCAGAAAATATATGTAATCGTTCCACTTTGTTTGCATTAGGAGAAAACAGACACTTCTAAAAACATGCATTTTTGCCTTGTGCCTTACTGTTATTAATATTACCGCTGCTACTTCTCTTTGTTTGCTAATTTTAGTGCGCGATAAGATGCTTACAAATTGTAAAGGTAATACAATGTGTGTAATAACAATTATGTACCGATGTAACACTTGGTTTATAAAAAATACATGAAAACGCTTTGAAAAAACATTCCACTTTTTCTCCGCATGTTGACGCTCCTGCTAGACACGGGCCACAAAAAAAACCAAGTCATCACTGGTGAGTGCGTGAAAAACCTGTTTAAGGAGTCAAACTTCGCAGAGAGCTAGTGAAACAAATCTCTAAAAAAAGTTGCTCGGCTACAAAGTGCAGCTCATGATCATGATAGTGTTATGTTTATGTTATGTGGCATTGATGACAATTTACACGCCGCAGAAAAGCATGGAGATGAATAGTCGTCAGGAGGCGATACCCCGACGCAACCATGTGTAATGTGAGTGTGTGTAATTTCAGTATTTACAACTTGCAACATTGGTATTGTTGGGTTGGGTATCACTTTTTAATTTCCATCTTATCCGTGTACACATAAAAATGCCAATGATCACTTTTCTGTTATGCAATTATGAGTGTAGAGGTGGAGATGAGGTTAGCACGCGGTAAACATTATAATAATAGCAATCCACGAGCAGCAGAAACTGGGAAATTTATATATTTATATATATACTTGATTATTTGACGACAGTTCAAACATACAGACACGTGGCAGCAGCGTCTGTGTGTAGTATTAAAGCTATCTTCTCATGTGTACATGTAGGTATTTATGTTACACATTATTTTTTGCGGGCTGATTCTTTAAGGTCACGCACATGTTGACCAGTGTACGGCTGGCAATCGATAATACACAATTGTATCTTGAGTGATGCTGCAATCGAGATTGTAGATGTGTCGTCCAAAAATTTTTAGCTTTTACGAAAATTGTTTTTATACTGCAGGGAATTCATTTTTCTTCCAATTTGATTGACTAATGACAATGTAGTGAGTAAATGTCCATGTCATGTCCATTTTTTAAAAAAGTTTAGTCGGGTTGTCTTCGATCAACCCCACAGTACACACTGTACACATGTCACTACTAAAAATACACACATTACCACCGCCACCAGTAACTACCACGTTGAAAATGGGAAATGGGAAGCGAAAAAATGGAGCACGCTGGCTTTGAGTTCGAGGAAAAACCGACAAGAAACCTTTTTCTGGGTTCACCCAAAATGAAACTGACATTAACTCAGCTCTCTGGTGCCGTCCTGGTTGGTAGCAGTCTACTGTGAATTCGTTGATAGAATACAAAAGCGGAACTACAACAGCAGCTTCTCTTCTGCTGCGCGCTGCTCCTACTCACGTAAAGAAGATAGCTCGAGACAACAAGGGAGAAGAGAAGAGAATATTTTTTCGCCAGTTCAACTCTCTTCTATCTAGTCTTGCAAATTGCTAAGCTAGGCTTGATCTGTGTAAGCAAAACAACTTGTGGATTTTTGTATCCTCGTTAGGCTACTTCTTCTTGGGAGACACAAATTGTGGCATGTCGGAGAGAGTGCATTGGAATAGGAGGGACGACGACAGTTTTGTAAACAGAGAAAATAACGTTTTCCTCCTCTCTGACTCCTGCTAAAATGGCATATGTTATGTATTATTATTTGTTTAGAACCACTTATTACTTTTATTATGTAGGGTCTATCAGTCTGATAATGTAAAATTGTGTTTGCTGCCGCTCTGCAGTCCGTACGAGTCTTTAAAGGTGGAATATTGAAATTTAATTTTCGCCAATCGATAAATATTACTAATGATTATGGTGTTGAGAAAATCCTGGTGCCAGCCCTGGGGGGTAACGGAAGGAGAAAAATTGAAAAGTCAATCAAATTGACTCATAGTTAGATAATAAGTACTTCTGACACAGTGGCTGATCCTTTTGTAGGTGGCGGGAAAGTAAAAATAACTCTTTGCGTGTGACTTTAAGACTTTGGGGATACCTTTCGTAATTCAATGTGTGATGATTAGGGCTATAGTATATCTGAAGAAGGGTTTTTGCGTTTACAGAGTTTTTATTATTTGTCGCACTATATAACACACCGAACCACAGCGAAAATTCATTTTTATCGGTGTTAATGTGGCGTCACTGAGTCAATGTGGCTGATCTATTATGAAGCAATGTTATAAAGTTGGCGTTTGCATATGTATACTTAAATAAGCACATAACTTACCATAATGAATTCACTCCGACCAGGCTCGGTACTGCACGAGGGTCATCTCTAGCACCTGCCGGCTGAGCGCACGAAACCCCCGTCTAATTTTAAGTGGTATAGGTACTAACTTGTAAGCTAAAGTAGGAAGTTGTGGTGTGGGATAACCTATTTGCTCAGCTCGTGTAAATTGTCTTTTTAATATTTGCCAAAGTTATAAAAGCCCCATGAAATGGAAGAAGATTCACCAATTCGATTTTCCATCATGCATATTAACTTTTTTCCAGAAGTGAACAACAAGCTGTGAAGAATGCAGGGAGGCAATAATAATCTTATTCCAGCTGGAATGCTTGGCGACTTGCCTTCCTCACTCATTTTCTCTGTCTGGTGGACGTGTAATGTGGAAGGACACGGAGAGTAAACATGAAGTGACCAAAAATAACTTGCAATAGTTGCAAGTAGTAAAAGTATTCAAGCTATGTAATGCATGTGACAAGAATTCATACTCTGGCATGAGTCTGCCAAGGCATGCATGCATATTTCTCGAAACGATGCTCCACTACTATGACCATGCTCTCACATTGGTTTCCTCACACCCGAGGTTTCTCAAAATTGATGGAAAAGCAAAAGTGTGTAAAACATACGGAGCAACTACCGAATGCTCAAACTAATGCGATAAAATTTGCATTTTATCGCTTTTTAGACAACTTATATCCAGTGAACTTCTACGGTTTCAAATTGTTTACTTTTGTTTCATGATGCCCCTCTGTATTACTTAATTGTCTCATGTTGCCCCTTGTGCTACATATTTTTCCCTTGCTGCCTTACTCTTTGAAATGTGGAAAATCATCATGTCAACATTGGACAATATAGCTTGGGGCAAACACTTTGATAAGGTAACAGTAACATAAACCTACTGTCGCCATTTGCGTTGTACATGTATGGTAATACGTAGTAGAAAAAATGAAACGGTATCTACACAATGCATTGACATTATGTACTGCATCACTGCGAGAATGATGTTAATTTTAATACATATGACATAGTGACTTTGTGATCCTCGTATCTCTGATTAAATTAGGGCTACGGGTCTGAAAATCAAGATGAAAGATGTTGACCTATGATGTGAGTGTACTGTGGTACAAGGTTAGGCTGAGTCCATGGAGTGAATCCGACCATATCATATTTACCGCACAAAACACAGACACGACAGACAGGAAGGTAATCATAATCACATTAACTCCCTTTTATGCGCATACAATATGCATTCGGTAGGTAGTTGATAGTCTTGTAATATCACATACTTCTACATCATACTAAGAGTGCAGTAAATCATAATTGCAAAAGTTGAATTATCGTCAGATATTGCAACATCATTACAGGAAAAATGACGAAAACTTTAATGCTGGGCTTGCATTACATTCTTCTTCGTCTTGCAAGCACATGTTGATTAAATGATTAGCTGTACTTCACCTCCCCACACACACTGAAAGAAAATGTTTGTATAAAAACGACTGTATCTCCAAGCTATTCAGCATTCTTTCAACATTCTGAGCATGCAACGACCAATTGTATAGTGTCTCCACGCATATGACCTTATAGCCTATCTTTAAATTTTAGTCCTGTAAGTCTAGAAGATTTGAATTGTTATTGTCCTTGACTCGGATATTGAGTTTTATTATTATTATTATTACCTACGGAAAGCATTTTAATGCTGAAAGTAGGTATTGCGATCAGTATGTTT
>JAHZNE010002197.1:0-17215 GCA_027744055.1 Callyntrura sp. NNG-2020
TATTTTGAATATTTAATACTTTTAACATGAATTATACTTGGTGCTTTCATGTCACGTAGTACTTTGTACTATGTAACTGAAAATTTTCAGTTCAGTTCAGTTAAAACTGAAAACTGAACTGAATTGAAACTGAAACTGAAACTGAAACTGAAAATTTCAAACTGAACTGAAAAGTTCTAACCGAACAGAACTGTTTGACGCCCTAGTTCACAGTACAACACCAAGTGATCCCGAGGTAAAGATTTCTCGTCGCTTTTATACATTTGTCCAACATTGACAGAATACATGGCTTTAGAATCGTTATTAAGTTTTAAGAAAGACATGAATTCAGTTAAATAGGATTTACAAGTTTACCTTTTATAATTTAATAATTAAATTATCCTAATTGGATAAGACGCTTAGATTTTACGAATACCATTATAAGATAATGAAAGGACTTGCATTTCAATACTTGTGGCATTTTTATGTATAGAGTTCTATTATCAAATGTGCGTCAATGGCTTAAATTTTTTAACACATCTAATGCTTTTCGTCGTTGTAGTTAATCGTTTTATAGCTTATGAGTGAAAAAGTGAATAAAAATGCAAAACATTCATCAATCAAGTCAAAAATAGCAAAATATGCAAAATGCAAGTTTAAAAATCACATATCAACAATAATATTAAAAACATGCAACAACATAAATTTAAAATGATACGCTTGATGTGTCTTGTACACGGTGATAAGCCCACTTCACTTTGGAAAGTTTATGAAATATGCATTTGCATAAAGTTCTAAAGCCTAACAATAAAGCTAATAAATTGGTTACCAATATATGGTAACTTAACCGCCTACCTGTAATCCCATCGTCTTTCGCGTGATAAAAAATACAGAAGACTGGTAAATTAATAGGAGATAGCTAAACAGGATGAGGTAGAAAACAGTATTAAAGAGTGAGAGGAAAATACAATTAAACTTTTAGTGAAGTTGCAGAGGTGTTCTTACTTTTCCCCTTGGTGGCGGAAGGGGTCAACCAATTGTTTCAGTTAACTGAAACTGAAACTGAAAATCCAAAATGCAAACTGAACTGAAACTGAAATCATCAAACTGAAAATTTTCAGTTTTCCTATTTAACTTAATCATACACAAAATAAGATATAAATAAAAATACAATACATAAAATTCAAGTACATGCGTGATGCATTCTATTATGTACAAGTTAAACTGTTTTGCGTATCATAAACAGTAATAGTACAGTAACTATTACTATGTATGTACATTTTCCCATCGTAAACAAACTATTCAATCAAAACATACTAAATATTTATATGCATATTGCATACAAAGCATACATATACATATTTTGGTATGTATATGCATCTCCATAAAGGAAAACTCTACGTTTCAAATTGGTTTTACTTTCTTTCATATGTGTCTTGGAAAAATATGGTCACAATTATTAGTATTATTAGTAAATCATTAAAATTATAAATGAAAATTTCTATTTCAAATATTTAATCAGTTTAACATGAATTATACTTGGCGCTTTCATGTCACGTAGTACTTTGTACCATGTAACTAAAAATTTTCAGTTCAGTTCAGTTAAAACTGAAAACTGAACTGAAACTGAAACTGATTTTTTACCGACAAACTGAAAAGTTCTAACTGAACTGAACTGTTTGACGCCCTACTACATAGGTTCTAATTTTGTGCCAATTCGGGTGACTTTTCACAAATTAGTTTCTAGTTTCTACCGTTGGTGGGGCGTTGTAGTGTTGGTATTATACAGTTAAAGCTGATATAAATAAATTTATTTGAAGATAATAAGAATATTCATATAATATGAAACACTTATATTGAGATCGTCGGTTCAACGGTAGTACAATTTAGATATAAGAAATGAAAACATCAAGATTAAGGAATTGAAGTCGAATTGTACATAGAATTCCAATACAGGTAGTCATATGTGTAGGGATCACTACTGATCTCCGTAGGTCAGCATGTTGAGTTCAGGGACGAAAATCACTGCCTGGTGTACGGTTCACTGCACAGCAGCATGTGACAATTAGATACACATTTCTCGTCGCTTTTTTGAACATAGACAGAATACATAAATTTAAAATACCTAGTTTTAGAAAGGAACATGAGACATGAATTCAATTGAATATGATTTACAATTTTACTTTTTATAATTTAGTTATTCAATTATTCAAATTTGTTTGAGACTCTTGGATTTTAGGAATACCTTTATACACATTTACTTTTATACTAAAGCCCTTATCATTACTACTCCAATGTCGTAAATCCCCCTTCAATAGCACTTATTGCCTTTAAGCTAATAGCAAAACACTGTTTCTACTTACGCGCCTCCTGAGGGCTGACGGGGCTAACTAGTTGGGGTCAAACTTAGTAAAATTACTACCAAACAGCTACCTGTGTTATACGTTTGAGCCAATTTGGTCAACTTTTGAACTTTTACCCCTTCCGCTACTCCTTGGGGAAATAACACCGGAAGACCATCTTTAGCTTTCCTCTATGACAAATAGATGAAGTTTGGTTGCCATCAGTTTCAAATGAATTGGTTGCAATTTACTCCGTAGTGTTGTAGTGTTAAGCATTTTAAGCATTAGAACACTCCTTTTTCTTTCTTTTTTATACAAAAGTGCATATTCCTGTTCCGTATGTATTAACTTTATTTCCTTGTGAAAGATACCGGCGGCTTCAGTGACTCAGATGAAAAATACAAAAAACCAATGTCGTACCCTCATTCAATTAATGAAAGGACAAAACTGGCGAAACAGATGAGTAGCGAGTTTAAACCATTTTCGGATGCACACCATGCAACAATTATTCTTCGTTTCACGGGGAATACGGCGGCAGGGTAAGAGCCACTTTACCTTTTCATTATCGTTTTTGTCTCGGGGTACAACTATGAGAGAATGTGCTCCGCTTATAAGTGTGCAGCGACATTTGGGTCATATTTAACATTGTCATCATTGTCCTCATCAACACAGCATCTATCGTTCCCTACATGTAGTGTCTGTTACCCTTGGATTCTTCATGTCTCCTTTTTCTCCGCCACATCCACGGCACTTGTTCGCCATGTTCGGCATCATTTGACAATGTAGGGCGTGCATATGAGTATGCATGACTTGGTGTCCATCATCGTTTTCAAATTTTCTTTATAGGTTCACACACAGCACCGCATCTGAGCCGTTAATGGTGCCGACGTCGTCGTCACCGAAACAAAATTTGTTTGACGATGAAGACGACGAGAGTGTCATCATTTTGTCTCTAGGTTTATAACGCCACCTTGGCTGCTTCAGCTGTGCTCTGCGGTGATGACCAAGATAAGAGGAATAAAAAACCTCTAGGGAATGAAATGCATTTCTTAGTCGGATTGCAAAAAATCCCCTTTGTATAGTTGATAGTACATTTAACACCTTAGTAGTATGTGCCCTCCGGCAAAAAACTCGATGTTTTTTAGAATACCAACCCACGTCAGACGTCGAGCCACAAAATTAATTATTGCAGACTGACCGCGAAGAAAAATGGTCTGCATAAATATGTGACAAAAATGTAAAGCAAGACGTACCTTTGAATGTATTCCTGTAGAATTTTGCAAAAATTCAACAAAAAATACAAACACAATATAAGTAAAAACCTACGAAACTATCTTTGTGTCGTACATATTATAGCGTACGTATGCACGAACACCCCCACATCGACTGGCAAACTTGTAAATGAGATAAACAAGGCGGGAGGTTTTTGAGAAAGCGCTACAATTTTACGAAGCAATAATACCGGAAACATTATTAACGACGGAAGGCAATTTAATGCTGAAAATAGTTTATGCGATCAGTATGTTTGTCTGTTTCGTTTAATTAATTAACGTCTATACATTTAACAACAGTTGCTGATATCCATCACAGAAACGGTAACAATAATCCACATTTCAAAATCCAATTCCAAATTCATACAGCAAGTCGTAAGCCAGGTACACCATAAATTATAAATATATACATATACTTTGTTTCTCAATTTCACAAAATGATCGTTTATTAGCTTCATAAATATAATACCCTCATCCGATCAGAAAAAGTGCAGTCTAATGTGGCATTCCATTTTACCGAACATTTATTCAGCGCTGTATTATGCATTTTTATTTCAAGCGTTGATCGATCGTTGGTTGAACATTTAGAGCGTATGAACCAATTTTCAAACATCTTCGAAGATCTGTCCGACTATCAGTCTGTAATCATGATAAGTCTCGAAGTAGTGGAAGGATTTCGCTCAAACTTGGCTCAATCATATACCTTAGGCCAGAGGAACCTTCGTGAAATTCAGACCAAACGGACAAGTATCATCATGGGAGTTGTGACTATGAGGGTGGATGGTCCACATATATGTAATTGCAAAAAATAATGTGAAAATGTACAGACAAATAGTTTCTGTATTTTCTCTCAATGGTTAGCTATACCGTTTTTTCTTATATTATAAAGTGCACCGGTTCAGCAATTTTGCTCTGACGTCGTGTAAAATAGGCGGCTGTAACATGGGACCGCATAGCATGCCTGGTTATTCGGTTGACATGGTTAGGATAACATGGTACGCTATCAATGCAGGCAGGTATTATAATAAGATTTCCTGTTTCGTTCCAATGTTAGAGACTTCTTGGGTTTTCTAATATTGTTTTGTATGAACTTTATTCAAGTGTTAAAATTGTTCAATCAATTACAGTCTGATTTTACAACCTTGGTACTGTACTGAAGAAACGAAGTCTGATTCTGTAGTCAGAAATCTATTATAATCAATTAAAACAAACAGGTAGGCATTCCAAATTTCTAAACACAGATAAAACTAGGATTGGCTACACATCACTGCATAAATAGTATTTTTCTTCCTTTTATTATAATTTCACTACAAATATCAGTAAAAGTATCTATTGTAATGTTATGTACATATTTTTTTCTTTGACTTTTATGTTAATTTGTTTACAATAAACCCTAACAACTTACGGACATAAGTAAGAGACGAAGATTTGCGGAATTAACAGTGATATTAAAGTATCTCATAAATCTCTGAACTCAAACAGTCATAGATAAAACTCCCATACTTCGCTGCTCAAATGCGAGATAATTAGGAGTTTATCTAGAATCCAAACTAAGCTGGACACACACACTTTGGATTCCGCAATCGGACGAAGGGGTGCCACTTTGTGCTCTGGAATCCGGCCCTGCAATACATACAAGCTGGACACACTACTGCTAAATAGAAATAGAACCAATATCAGTCATAGGGTGACACTCTGTACTGGGTCCTTGCTACAACTGAAAAAAGTCACTTGTGTTAAAATTTGACCTCTCCTAGCGTCTAAACTCTTTGACCGATAAGCACCAAACTCGATATTTTTATTCAGAATGACTTAATGTATCATTCCACCAAATTATAGCTCTGGCTCTCATTTTTTAAATTAACCTTTGACCTTTTGACCCATTTCCGGTTTGACCTGGAAAATTATGTACATTGGGATAAAAAAATACAAAAGGAAGAGGTGATGGAGGAGGACAATAAAAGTGGCGAAAATGGTTACTACAACTAATAAGTGATAAGTAACTTATTGATTTTTCCTTGTCCGTATGTCTGTATGACTTGCTGTCCCACCGTCCGATCCTTACTGGCTGTTTCAAGCACATTTACAAGTTTGCCAGTCGATGTGGGGGTGTTCTTGCATGCGTACGCTATAATATGTACGACACAAAGATAGTTTCGTGGTTTTTTACATATATTGTGTGTTTGTATTTTTTTGCTGAATTTCCATTCCAAGGATAGAACATGAACAAATGACTTTCTCACATGAAGCAATAAAAATGTTGACATTTCGTTTTCGGCAACAAACAGGGCGAACAACAAAAATGCTAGTTTCGCGGGAAGCTAACATATGGCGGTAAGAATCCTTGCATTTAACAAACACCGTCATAAGTTATTATGACTCATAACTAGGGTCGTGTTTCCAGGGACAGGTAAATTACCAATTACAATTGTCAATTACGTAATTGACAACTACATTTTGTGATTTGTAATTGAAGCTTGAAATTTCTGGAAATGTAATTTGTAATTTGTTAATGAAGGTTGGAATTTCCAGAAATGTAATTTATTTGTAATTGAAGCTTGCATTTACTTTAAAAGTAATTTGTATTTTGTAATTGAAGCATGTAATTTCCAAAAATGTAATTTGTAATTGAATTACTAAATTACTTTTGTCATTTGTTACTAGATATAGCAGTACATGGAATAATTTCCTTGCACTTGATTCAATTTTAGATGATATAAAGTGGCGTATTATTGCATCTTTTTGTATATTTAGTGTATGTTTTTAACAATTATATTTTTTTACTTCAATTCTACATGCTAAGTAATCATCGCAATAATAAAACTTACATGTTTTATAGAAAATGAATAGAAAACTTTGCATCTGCATGATGCTGTTTTTAAGAAAAAATATTTTTAAAAACAAATTTAATATTCAAAAATGTAATTTGTAATTGCAATTACGACTAAAAATTACAGAAGGTAATTTGTAATTTGTAATTGAGGTTCCAAAAATTACAAAATGTAACTTCTAATTAGTAATTGGGCCTTCAAAAATCACAAAATGTAATTTGTAATTTGTAATTCAGCCCACAAAAATTACAAAATGTAATTTGTAATTGAGACCAAAATGTAATGTAATTGGCTGTCTCTGCGTGTTTCTTAGGTTTCCACCTATTTTGTAAGTTCATGCTATCGAGTTCATGTTTATTATATCAACATATCATGATATTTTAAGCGTTAAGGCAGGCACCTAGTTTTTCTTATTTCACCGATTTTGCAATGTATACACCTATTTTGCATTTTTAAGCGCCTTTTTTAATGACTTCTGAGAATACATATTTCATATATGAAGTGATAACAAACAAATTCAAAATATCCCTTCATTCCACACATGCAACGGATAACACAATTTAGCAGGCATATGTACAAAAGTATAGCTTTTGTAACAACTGCCATTTTGTTTGGAAGCACAATTTGGTTTCTGTTTAAATGTAATTAACATTAACGTATTCATAAGTCGGGGAATATAAGTGTGAATTTGGTTACAGGCAATACTGAATGCAGTTTTATGCAAGAATCCTGATCTCAATGCTTTGACAAAGGTCTCCTATATTCAAATGGGAAAGTTCAAATTGAATGTATAATTGAATCGTACAACTATTTGGTTTCTTAAATGCTGTTTGATTTTAAAGCCTAGTGTCTAGTTTCAGTATGTACAAGTTTTGTTATCGTCCTGCAGATTGAATTTTATTGTGAAAAATACTAAATTGTATGCAATATATTATTTTGAAATGCCAGGAAATTAAATAATATGAAGGGGAGCATAATGATGTGCATCTAAATTGCAATTGAAAAAGTTCATTTATCAATTATAATCTATAATAATCACCTTTTTAAAGGGGCTAAACTCCGTTTAACCGCATTTTTAAGCACCTACTTTAGGTTTAAGAACCTCTTTAGTCATCTATTTTAATGATTTTAACTGTATAAATACCTACCTATTTTGTCGGCTTTAAGAACCTAAGAAGCACGACCCTGCTCAAAACATAGGTCCAGCCGTCCAAGGTATTCAATATATCACGGGAAAAACACCTCCAGGATAAGTCCCTTCCCAGGATTCTCGCCTGCAACGATGTATGCGACGCGTTTAGTCTTGACTTTAAGTCAGTGAGGGTGATCAGTGATCGTACTAATGATGATGGGAGTTGGGGGTACTGATAAGGTCAAGGGTCGCTTTTGTTTTTATTTAGCAATCTGGCTACTCAATTCGTGGGTAACCGGAAGAAAGATTTGATATCACTTATTCTTATATTATTACTAAGTTACGAAGTTGCAGTTGGTTTTACGTTATCCGTCCGTCCGTCCGTCCGTCTGTCCGTCCGAGAGTTTTCTCGGAAGCGGGAAGGAATTTTGAAATTCTGTTTTCGGGAGGTTATAGGGAATTACCCTCGCATGTGAACCTCCTCTTTTGGAGACTTATGTCTAACCGGAAGTGGGTCAAAAGGTCAAAGGTCAACTTTTTTAAATGAGACCCGTGGCTCAAAATTTGTAGAATGATACATTGATTCATGCTTATCAATAATGCCGAGTTTGGTGCTTATCGGTCAAAGGGTTAAGGCACCAGAAGAGGTCAAAAGTCACCTTGAATAGGTGGCGATTTCTCCGGAACTAATAGGAACTTTTACATTATTTTCTGGGATCTATAGTGGGTCAAAGACTCTTGCTGTACACAGACATTGGAGTATCAGGTCAAACCGGAAGTGGGTCAAAAGGTCAAAGGTCAACTTTTTTAAATGAGACCCGGGGCTCAAAATTTGTGGAATGATACATTGACTCATGCTTACCAAGAATACCGAGTTTGGTGCTTATCGCTCATCGGGTTTAGGCGCCACAAAAGCTCAAAGGTCAACACAAACAAGTCACCTTTTCTCAGAAACTATTAGGAATTTTCACATTCTTCTTTCCAGAATCAATGATGAGTCAAATGCTCTTGCTATTCACAGACTTTGGAGTCTCATGTCACACCCAAAGTGGGCCAAAGTTCAAAGGTCATTTTTAAAGATTGAGACCCGAGGCTCAAATTTGAAGGAATGATACAATAGGACATACTTATCGAGCATACCGAGTTTAGTGTATATCGGCCAAATGGTTTATGCGCTAGAGGAGGTCAAAGGTCATCTTAGATTATTAGTATCATGTAATAATCGGATACTTTAAGATCCATTGNGCTACTTTAAGATCCATTGTTAATTCAGCACTTCGTCACTTTTTCAAGTCCGTGTTTTAAGGGTTTATTTTAGCTTGAATTACAGCAGATTGTACATAGATATCCAATCTAAATGGGAACTAGCATTGAAAAAAGTGTGACGGTTACACAACAAAACGTAATGCAAGAAAAACTTTCAGATTTTTTTATTTTCATACGAGTTACTAACGTGCAAAACAGTCACATTTTACCTTCAGTCAATAGTGTCTATTTACAACCTTCGTTTATCAGCGTTTCAGTTATTCCATACAACAAAATTGACAAACTAGTAAAGGAATACATGCATTTTATGGTGATTTTCTATCAGATTTTCTAGAGGATTTTCCAGGGAAATATTCCGTATCATCTTTTTAAAAAATAGACATGGATGGAGTAAATGCAGTTTGCTGCTGCTACTTCGCTGTCTCTGTTGAGGTTCACATCTCTCTGCATTATCGTAACACCATTTTGTAAATCATCATGTCGTCATCGTCCTAATAATATATTATGATGGTTCCTTTTCCTTTGCTAACCACACGAAAAGGTGGCAATCGGATTTCCATTTTAAACAAGGCTAACCAGCAGTGAGACAGAACTCTAAATGTATATTTCTTTTACGAGTTCCCCATCTCTTTCTATCTGTTTCCATGGCTACTTGTGAGGCCCTAACTACCTTTCTTTTGTTACTCGATATCCTTCTTAAAACTGACTGACTTGAAATACAAATTGTTTCAACGACGATGGCAATGGTAGTAGTGTTGGTCCATGTAAACACAACGTCGAAAAAAGAAAGGACGTTTTGGGGGCATCGCGGTTGCAAAAGAGACAGTTTTTAATAAGGACGAAGGGCACATTTTCCGCCAACAATTTTCTCGTTTGTTTCTACGCCCGTTTTTCCTCCGTTTTTCCATTATTTTCTTCTTCCCGCTTGTACTTCATATCTTCATAAAAGTAACCAAACGTAACGTAATGCCCTTGTAAATATATCGAATCTCTTTCGAAGAGAACGTCAGGGAAAAAATCTAGCCAACTTATTACAGCTTCCAGTATATTTCGACAGACTATATCTCTCTGTATTTTTGAAGATCTCTTATTTTTTTCCTACGACGGCATCGCTTCTGCCCGCTGTTACTGTCTGAACAGTCCAGCTTGAGTGGAACGTAAATTTTCGGAAAATATGAGACAAGTTTTTGGGTGAAGCATTTTTAAAACAAAAATGGAGAAAGCGGCAGTCAAAAGGCGACAGTCTCTGTCTACCTCTCATTTTACTTATTGCTTATTATCTGGTGGACAGAATAATAGACGATACTATTTTTCTCTCGTCCCATTTATGCACGGCTACCGTCGTCGTTTGTAATACACAATTATATTTCAGTTATGAATTCATCGAGAGATAGCGTTGCACATTATGCCGACCCACTCCTCTTATTGTTCCCGGGATGATGATGATTTGATGATCATGTTTCTCATTATTTTTTTTGCTTTTCTCCAAGTTCCCTCCCGCCCACAAATTATTTTATAGTATACGAAGTGCCTGTCGTGATGAAGTATTTTGAAGTGTATCATGGTTTTTATGACTAAACTGATGAAGAGAAAGCGTGCATTGGCAGTAAGATTTTAACTGTAATTATATTTCTGACTCGGACGTCCCGCGATGTTCAGACGGTGACTTTTAGTGGTGGTGTCTACAGATTTCCAAAAACTTTACATGAAGTTAAAGTTTTGCGAGAGCGGGTTTGTTTGTAGAATGTGGAAAAATGGGTAAAAGTTCAGTATTGCATAAAAACAGCATGGATGCCCTTAATGAAGTTAACGTCTAGTAAAGTTAAAGTACTGAGTTGGGTTGTTTTAAGTGTCCATCACGTTTCTATCCTCGCAGGGTGATTGTTTCGTAGAGGAGCGAAGCTAATGCAAATGAATTAGTACCTAGGGGGAAATAGCAGTCAAGAAAGAATATAAACGCTCAATCGTGATGATGAGCATCATTTGTATGAATTTGTTTTGCAGAATGGCCCCTGTTCGGAACATGTTTGCTTGGGTAGTATTGTGGCACCACCAACAACTGCAGTTGGAAAGCCTGCAGCCGCCGTCACCCTACAGGCTGCATCTTGTCGACCTGTGGAGGAAGTTCGACAATTAGCCAAGGACTTTTTTGATCAGTATTACACGTCAATCAAGAGGTAGGTTGAGGTGGGATGGAGGAAGATAAAAATGGAACAACGCAGAAATGAGAGTAGAGATGGTGTGACGATCGATTGAAATTCTGTCCCTTTCATCATCATCAAAAAATTGACCCCATCTTTATCGTTGATTGTTTCATAGATTTAGTTCCACATCTCATAAACAACGCTGGGAACAGGTGGTGGCCGAATTGGATGAAACCGGAACGTACAACCTGACCGAGACTGAGCTCGTGTATGGGGCTAAGCTAGCTTGGAGGAACTCTGTACGATGCATTGGTCGTATTCAATGGGCTAAGTTGCAAGTATTTGACGCCCGCAGTGTGACCACCACGACGGGCATGTTTGAAGCGGTATGCAAGCACATCAAGTATTCCACCAACAAGGGAAATATTCGCTCAGCCATAACCGTATTTCCGCAGCGAACAGACGGAAAGCACGATTTTAAAATATGGAATCCTCAACTGCTTTCGTACGCTGGATATCGGGAGAGTGATGGGAGTATTATGGGAGATCCGTTGAATGTCGAATTTACTGAGGTACTTCCATCAACTTGGAAAAATGCATTTAAAGAGAGGAGACGAAAAATCGAAATGAATTATTCTAGGAACCATAGTGACAGGAGGAAGCAAAATTGTTACGGATGTTATTTCTGGCATTATTTTTATTTTTAGGTGTGCACCAAACTGGGCTGGAAGGGGAAGGGTAAGCGAACAAGGTGGGATATGTTACCGTTGGTGTTATCAGCAGATGGTCATGATCCCGAGTACTTTGAAATTCCTTCAGAGTTGATTGTCGAGATTCCTCTCCGGCATCCAAAGTAAAATTATTAGTGTAATCGAATATCGTCCCACAGATTGTGGTATACAACAAAACTCCTAATAGAAAATTTCTTGTACATGATCGCATTTGTAGTCTTGAATGTTTTGACGACATGGACTTACGTTGGTACGCCCTGCCAGCAGTTTCCGGGATGTTGTTTGATTGTGGGGGTCTGGAATTCACGGCCTGTCCATTTAATGGGTGGTATATGGGCACAGAAATTGGATGTCGGGATCTCGGCGACGTGCATCGTTACAACGTGCTAGAGGTAAAGGGAAGGACACGTGTGTTGTCAAAATGTTGATTTCGGAAGACGCATTGAATTGCTTTGTGTTTTGTAGGACGTGGCTTCTCGTCAATTTACCCCGCATTTATAGATCCATAGCACAAGCACCATTCTATTTCTATGCAGGTGTGTAAAATGGATGAATACGATATCATCAACATTGAACACGAAACTCTCATGTTGGTAGTTACTTCCACCTTTGGGAATGGAGATCCTCCAGAAAATGGCGAGGTAAGCACACATTTAATTTGTAGTCAATTTAGCATAAAACTACGATTTTCCAAAACAGACCAGGTAATTCTTTCATTCAAGATTTACTCAAACAGTGCTTTCCCGACTTGTCACCATTTTTCTCACAATTTTTACCTTAAAATTGATACATTTTCACGTTACTACTTTGAAACAAAAAACTATTTTTATTCCATGTGATTTTCTCCTCTTCTACTCTGTAGTCATTTGCCCACAGTCTGTACGCCATCAAAATGAACCAAGGTCTGAGTCTGGGTGCCGACGATTTAAGGTAAAGAAATAAAATGTCAATTTATTATTATTATTTTATAATGCTACTTTGCTGCGCTGTGTCTGTCCTTCTTCTGAAAAATGTGCTCAATGTGTGTGTTTCTGAAAAATTTCTAAGTGTTTTTCATGTTACGAGTATTTATATTCAGTGTCGTTAATATTGTTGTCATCATAATTACTATTTTTATTACATGTGGTTCTTGTCCGTTTATGTGTGTCTATATTTACTATATAAAATTATATTATTCTTTAGTACATGTGTATCAGACAGAATTATCGGTTTCCGGCTAATGATGGTTATATATTTTTTATTACTTGTTAAATCGATGTTGTCACTTTTCACTGTGTTTTCTACTTGATCCGCTGTAAAGTTGTGGTTTCTCCCTCAAAATTTGAAATGCATGACTGTAATAATATGTCGTCTATTTGGGTCTAAATGTGGCTTATGATTTATTATTACTGTTATTATTTTCATTTTCATTATTATTTATTATTACTATACTCTTGTGGTTACAAGTTCGGTAGATGTTTCAAGCTGTGTATGGCATGTGCTCGTTGTTGTGTTTCTACAAGAGTCGTTCCTTCTTTTAATTTTTTAAAGCATGGCAAGCTCGAAATCATTTATAAAAATGAACAGTCAGACAGACTCGGTTGCAGCAGCGGAACAGCGCCGCTTTGACAGAAACGACTCGCTGCGGGGAAGTCAAATCTCGGATATTATGTCGGACGACAATCTGGGGCCGTTACGTAATATTACGTGAGTAACTTCAAGATAACTGTACATTATGAAAAGAAGAGCTGGACTAAACTTTGCTTCAGCCAAGAAAATGAAATTTGTTTGTCGTTTGGAACAGCTTTGCCGTCTTTGCTCTGGGCAGCAGTGCATATCCCAACTTCTGTGCATTTGGCCGTTACGTTGACAATCTATTTGGGGAACTGGGTGGGGAGCGGTTGACAAAACTAACTTGTGGGGATGAACTCGCTGGCCAGGATCAGGCTTTCCGAACTTGGGCGACGGAAATATTTCAAGTAGACTGTAGTTAAGTATAATTTTGTAAAAAAAAATGTCGCGGCAGGTACGCCATCAAAAAGATTTTTTTTTCTTTAGACGGCCTGTGACTCATTCTGTCTGGACTTTGATAAAAGCATGGTTGAAATGTCGGCGGCTCTCAAGGCTGACACTCCATCACCAGAGTCGGTACGTTTTCTCGCTGTTGAAGAACCCGATGACGAAGTACAAGGTTGGTCGCTTTCGAAAAAAGTCAAATTCACGTTGAGTTGTGTTTCACTCTCTAATTCGTTGGAATGCTAATACTTATCAAAGCGAAACAGTTTAACGGAATATAATTTTTACTACTTTAATTTTCTGTAGCCTTGTCGAAACTACACAATCGTACTGTGGCCATGTACAATATGATTGAAAAGGTTAATTTACATGAAAGTGATGAACTCAGGTACAGTAAAACCTGCAAAATTGTGTTATCATACATTATTATACAAATGAATGTTAATTTATTTTTCTTAATTAAGACTGCATTTAGTCAATAATTGTGTCACCGCGTAGAGAAAATACATTCGGAGTTTCTTTTATGTTAATGTCGCTATTTTTATTTTGATTGCTTAACTTGTAAAGTCGAGTAACGATCAAGGTTATTCTACGAAAAAGGCTAAGTTCCAAGGCCCCGCTTAGCTATCAGAGTGGAGATCACGTAGGGATAATGGCAGACAATCGGATGGAATTGGTTAATACAATTTTGGAACGGCTAGCAAACAAGCCAGCTGCAGATGATGATCCGGTGCAAATTCAGTTGCTTCAGGAAAAGCATACTCCGATGGGTAAAGTTGCATTTAGGATTATACGAAGTCTAGAACAGTTTGGCAAGTAAATAGAAAATTGAATGTTTAATGACAACAGGAGTTCAAAAGCAATGGATAGCCCATGAGAGACTCCCAAAATGCAGTCTTCGTCAACTGCTCACGCGTTACTTAGATGTGACCACACCACCTCGACCAAACCTTCTTTTGTATTTGGTTTGCTGCACTGACGATGCTGATGAGCAGGAACGTCTTAACTCCCTGGCAAAGGTAATTGTCCCCCGCGTCCCTCGAAATAAGTTATGATGTAAAGGTAGTGCTAAGCACTGAAATTTTTCCCAGGACCCTGACGTATACGAACACTGGAAGCAGTATTACTGGCCTAATCTCGTCACGGTTCTGGAACAGTTCCCAAAAGTAAAGCCGGATGCTACGGTGTTATGCACAATGCTGCCCCTTCTCCAACCCCGATTTTACAGTGTATCCTCCTCCCCCTTGGCGCACTCTGACGAATTACATCTCACTGTGGCAGTGGTTAGCTATAAAACACGGGGTGGAGAGGGCCCCACCCACTACGGGGTTTGTTCCAACTACCTGAGTGATGTGAAAATTGGAGGCATGGTGCCCTGCTTTGTTAGAAGGTAGGAGAAAGTAAAGATGTGTAACGTTTTTTGCGTAGACACGAGTGCATGCTCTCAAAAGAAAGTCCAAGTGGCGACTTCTACGTCTTTGGGAAAGAAGCTCTAGCGTCATATGCTTTTTCTTATAGTGCGGTCTCGTTTCACATGCCGACCGATATGAGTCGCCCGATGATCATGATCGGTCCTGGAACAGGTATAGCTCCGTTCCGTGGTTTTTGGCAAGAGAGACGAATCAAGGTGAAGGAACAGTCTGGTTTGACGGTGGGTGGAAGCCGATTTGGCAAAATGACTCTGTTTTTCGGCTGCAGAACAAAGGAAATGATTTTGTACCGATCGGAATTGGAAGGATTGAAAAAGGAAAACATTATCTCCGATATATTTCTCGCCCTCTCCAGGGAACCGTCTGTGAAAAAGGTGTACAAATCATACATCAATATAGCATATTCAAAAATATTTTTATGACCCCAATCCCAAATATTTTGTTCTGGTGCAAGACATACGTACAAGACTTGCTTAGACGGGAGGGAGATTCTGTAGCTCGACAAATCATGAAAGAAAATGGTCACATTTATGTCTGCGGAGACTGCACTATGGCTGAAGACGTCTACCAAACTCTCAAGTCTATTGTACAGGAAATAGGCAATTTTAGTGACTCTGAGGTGGAGAGCTACATGTTGTCCTTACGGGTACTTTCTCTCATTTTCAAAATCAACAAGGGTTTAATTACATCTTCTACCTTACTAATGTATTTGTATTAAAAATATCCAGGACGACAATCGTTACCACGAGGACATTTTTGGCATAACTCACCGGACCGCAGAAGTTCATGAAAAAGTGCGACAAACTGCAATGACACGGATTGAGTCCAATTACAGTCTTAGTAGCGCCCTAACAGGAAAGTAGTAGTGGTCTCTTATCGGAGACGTGCTTCTCCTTTTATCTTGTTCGTGAAAGAAGGAACAAACCAGATTACACTGTTTTAACTTTTTATCGCGTATTCAAAATCAGCAAGAACATTATTCTCTCTACTATTTTACCAAAACTACAGACTACAAATTATACCATTGTATCGTAAACTGTTATTATTGTTAACAATCACATACGTAATATTCTACCGAAATGTTACTCTATACTTGTAAGTAATTGAAATATTTTGTTGTTGTAACACATACCTACAGATACCTCTATGATGTTATTGTGCCCTCAATCTTCAATCTTACTTAATAGTTGTTTCTAATTACATTATTCCAGTGTGTTGTTGTAGGCAAACCCTAAGTATTATATATTCCTCTCCATACTGTGGTGTACACCGTTGAACTCGTTATATACTCACATTTATTCATTGTCGTTTTTCCCAGAAGCTAATGTCAGGAAAACCCCTCCGGTTTACGCTCCTAATTATTCACACTCCCATAGAAAGACCAGTTATTGGGTATCATTGACCACTCTTTCCACTTTTTAATTTCCATTTTTATCCAACTGTATCTAGTGTACCCACCTCAAGTTTGGGGTGGGGCGTTCTCATTCCATTTCATCTGTTCGTCTTTTTAGTCCATTGTGGTCTTCTCATTCTTTCGTTTACCCATCCGTCCAATTATTTTTAAATCTGGATTTAACGAGTGAATTTTGTAATTAATAGCCTTTTCCAACATCTATAACTGTATAATAGTAATTATCACTTTCTCTTTTACGAGCCTACTTACTATTAAATTGCTGTAACTAACGAAAAAATTACCTCAACACTTAAAATAATTCATATTAGGCACTGTAAAAATACATGTACCGTTTTAGATCTACAACCTTCATTCATTTTTTGTTCCATACTACTGCGGCTGACGGTACATGAAGAACTACAAAGAATTAATTAAATAATTGATGCACGTTACGATTGTATGATACCGAACATCGTTACTAACTCTAACATAAATGCTGTTCAATTTTCAATCTGTCTTGATGAAAGGGCTGCCCTATTCAGACTCTAGTATTCAATTTGGGAAATCTGGAGAAATGAAATGTCGTTCACCATCACGATGGATCGCACCACCTTGCATCAAACTTTTAGTCGCCCCATCTTCCTGCACATGGTGGAGCTTATTGTGCTTTAATGGAATTTTTTACTTTTAATACAGTTGGG
>JAHZNE010002198.1:0-17193 GCA_027744055.1 Callyntrura sp. NNG-2020
TCCGAACAGTCTTTACCACCATCAGATTCTCGCCAAACAAGTAATAAATCAACAGGATACTTTCCCTGTTTATGAAATGCAATCATTGCATGAAAGTACTATATTGTCAACATAACATAACCATTTTACATTGAAGTGGTATATGGTTTACCTCCGCATCTCGAGCAAGTACTTTGGCACCGTATTTAATAAGAACTTTCATAACATCGCAATGCCCATTACCAGCTGCGTCATGTAATGGTGTTATCTTTTCAGCTAAAGCTCCACCGTTGTCGTTTACATCAGCCCCATTTTTAAGAAGTTCTTCTACCACGGCCGCATGACCAAAATTGCAGGCTTCATGTAATGGTGTCCACCCAGCATTGTCCCTTATGTTAACCTTGTGACCCTAAAATTGAAAACCAACAAAAAATTGGTGGTACAACGTCTACACAATATACTACGTATATACTCTAATTTCCACACAAACTCGGAAACTATTAATTTAGCTCACCTGACGAATAAGTCGACGAGTTGCTTTTAAATCGCCCTTTTTGGCAGCTAAATGAAGCTGCGATTCACCAGACTCGTTGATACGAACAGTAACTCGTTTCTTGACAACTTTCCTGTCGTCATCTTCTTCATCGTCAGAATCCTCCTCTTCTGTTACAACATTTAAAAAATAGTTACCAGTTAATTAATTCATAATTCAGCATGCACACATTTTACTTTTAGGTGTCTATCTGAAACCTGATAAATCATCTAAATCAATGTTATCGTCCTCCTGCAATAAATCCTGCGAGTCCGGTTCTGGTTCATCCAAGTCGCTAATATTATTTTTAGCCTGAATCTCATCTGCTTTTCCTTTCAATTTTTCTAACATGAAAAACAATAACTTAACATACTATTTCATAATTTCATGCGTATTTTAATTCATGTATGATTATAAAAAAAGAGTCATACTTGCTTCCACTTTGCGATCAACAGATTGTAAATACAAACTGTAGTTATTCAGCGCTGTAACCTCTTTAACCGGGCTCTTGGACAGTTTCGCTAATGCAACGGCAAGCTCATGGGCATCAATCAATTCCTCTACCGGTTTCTTTAATTTTTCCAACACCACCGTTATATTTGTCTGCGTCTTAAACTCCTGTTTGATGAATTGTGTGGTAAGAGTTTATGTATATTTTAATTGGTAGTCTTGAAAGTTTTTTTTTATCACTGTCCATACCTCAACCGGATTACCAACATGTATTTGCATTTCCTTCAAGTAATATTTGTATGCGCTGGCATAGTTTTCCAAATCCCGATAGGTTTCCGCAATGGAAAAGAACAGTTTTGACAGTTGCTTACCTCCGATGCCAAGAATTTCAGCAAACTTGTATGAAAATCAGAGAATCGTTACTGAATTAGTACCTAACAAGGTATAAATTTAAATTAGTGTAATTGGAGAATGATGTAGTAAAACTCTCTGTTGATTTTTGCATCCATTACTTCACATGCTTTTTTGTAGTGCCGAATAGCTGTCTCATAGTTCATTAGAGTGATATAATTATCCCCCAAGGTCTCGTGTAGTTTCATATTCTTGTCAGCATCACTGTCGTCCGTCACGAATAACTCGTCTTGCGTGCGGGATATTCGTACAGCTTTAAAATACAATTGATAAAATTAAATTTCAATTCAAGTGATGTGAAATAAAAATACAAAAATAACAGAAACGTACACGCAGTAAGTAAAAGATCCAACTCTTCAAAGTAACTGTGTAATTCAGGCCTGTTCCATATTTTTTTGCGGAGTTTTTTCAAAATTTTCTTTCCTGTATCCACTTCGTCATACATGAATAACGCCTTATATATAAAATAAAAATAAATTAGGCATGTTGTAATTTAAATAAACAAAAACGCGGAGCAATTTCGAATAGTAATAGTAACACGACAGTGTCACATGCACTTTCATACCTTTGCTTCTAACAGTTGCGATTCCGTTTCTAATGCTCGGTTGCCCAAGATTTTTGCCGTTTTGGTGGCATTTTTTGCAGCATTAAGTGCATCCTTCCATTTCTTGACTTTTAGAGATATTCCACACATCACAGTGTAGCAAGGTGCCAAATTATCATGGAATTGATACTTGATAGCAATATCTATCGCCTAGTATTAAATTTATACTTTTTACAACTTGTTAACCTTTTATGCATGACTATTTGACGTACTTTAAATTTTGCTTACCTTTGTAAGCCATGCAGAAGCTTCAGTAAGTTTTCCTTGTTGTTCCAAAGCCAAACCAATGTTCTGACAATTGCTACATTTCATCAACATCAACTCTTTCTCGTCTTTAATTTGTTCCTTTAACCTGAGACAGAACAAAGATGAAGAGTTAAGATAGGCAATGCGTACTGGTTCGCATTTTAATAATCTCCTATTGACTATGAAAACCAACATATTACCAAAATTCATAGGATAAAATCGGCTATGACTCGCCAGCTTACTCATTTTCGTTTAGAATGAAATACGCCTGCTTAAAACATTGATAGCCTTTTTCCATAGCACTAGTACGACTCATTTGGTTTTCCACGTTTTCTTCATTCACTTCCACTTCTTCATCCCTTTCTGCCATTGAAAGATATGTCCTTCCTAAAGTGATGTAGGCCCTTTGCTGCTCCACTAGATTATCTTCCTCCTTAGCAATATCTATTAGGACGCCCAAAAACAGGTCACAGGTCAGTACGTAGCGCCAGAGGCCATAAGAAACGCTCCACTCCGACAAATTTTAATATCATTATTAATAATAAATAGTTTTATTGCAAGCTTACGAAGGTACTTGAGAACGTACGTGACCGCTTTTGATTCATTTTTCATTTCCATTAACACTTCTCCCAAGTTACGATAGGCGATGCCTAGCCCCATTTTATCCTTGCGATTAAACCGCTTGCTGATATTGACTTCTTCCTATAAGGGTAAAGTAGCATTGTTATTTGGCATCTATAACATAAGTACAAGTTCAAAAGGCTTGCCATTCAATAAAAATCAACAAGAACTATCTACCTGATGTGCCTCAATCGCGTCCTCGAAATTGCCCAGGAGCCTATGCTGGTTGCCTAACTGATTGTACAGTTCTGCTGCTTCCTGTAAGTTGCCTTTCCCCCTGGCAAGTTTGATTCTTTTGAGCAGCACTAAAATAAGCATCAGTAAACAGTCATCATACATGTTATCAATGAAGGGTGAAAGTTGATTTAGTACAAAAGCAACATTCCAAAACCCAACCCAACGTGTAAACCAACTACATACCAAGTTGAACACGGGATCTGCTTGTAATTGGTAATAAATTCATCATATAAATACCTTCTATCGCTGCAATTTCGGATTGCTTAGGTTTTCGCTTCATCCCTCCTTCCTTATGTGTTATGTAGTTAATGTCACCAGTAGGAATTATCTACAACAAGTAGCCAAAACTGTAGTATAAAGCCGAATGTAATTTTGTCTGGTACGGTACTTGGGTACTTGTCAATTTGGCACGATCAATGTCACAGTTGATTACGGAAAACGAAAGATCAACATCACTAACACAGTCAACAGTGCTGCGTCATTATCTGATCAATGTCACAAGTCACAATCAAAAGCCACAGTTACTGACAACTGATGACTATGACGCACAGCTTAACTGATACGATCAACGATGACACATTATAGCTAAATTCTCCCATAGACTAACAAGTTATTTAATAAGTTTACATAAAAACCGTCAAGTGTAAAGTTAGCAAGGAACATCGTTGACCATCTGGATTTATTGTGGACCTCTTCTTTATCTTTTGTCAATCGTTGGATTAATACCGACAGTCTACAACACCGCACCCACCACCCACGCTAGACATTTAAAATATTCACAGTTACGATGTAAAAACGTCTAAATGTTATTCAAGAAGATTCAATGGACAAGGAAAAGTGTGTGTGTGATGTGCACATGAAAACCGATGTCTATGTCTAACACAAATACGCGCCACTACTTTCATCCGCCTAGCAGATATTTTGTTTTTGTTTACCCTCACAACGTCAAACCCAAGTCGACGACATTTGCATAACCATATGTCTTGTATATATGTAATCTACACTGCACACAATAACTAACTCAAACTCACTCATCTTTCTTTTAGTCAGACAGAGACAGATAAGAGAGCCAATGATACTGGCGTCGACGCTCAGATACACATTAATTATGTGTATAAACTATGATAAAAAAATTAAATGAAATACGGCCATTAACATATGTCATTTTTAATAAATTTCTCGTTTGTCATGAAAGTAATTAAAATATTAAAAATGGCAGCAAATAATTTTCAGACTGGAAACGATACGCAGTAACGTATATATTAACTTTTATTTTTATTATACTGTTTAATTTTCATCTTTATTTAACCATTTATAAAAATTTATTTTAAAACTTTAATCACACTTGGCTTATTCCAAAAATGAGAGAATTCCTTTAAAATAATTAAATTAATAATTAAATACATGAAATAATGCATTTGTTTCAGGTTTTCAAGAGTTAAAAACAAAATCTGACAGCAAAGCACAAAAGTAAGTTATATTTTTTTACAAATACTTATAAACAGATTTAATTTACAATTCAGTTTTGCCCAAAGATTTTTTAAAATAATTGTTTACCTTCATTCAGTGATTTAAAGTGATTTAGTGTGAGAAGTGATTTACCTTCATTTCAAGCAATTTAATTCTTTGTGATTTTGAAAAGTATATAAAATTATATGGTAATACATATATATATTTCTCTTACAGTTCTTGAAAAAGTACTTAAATACTAATTAAAACATATAAATCAAGTATTAAAAGTATCTGCTAACATTTGACATAGTGGTCAATTAACACAGAAATTAAATTACAGTGCAATTTGACAAACATTTCTTGGCTTTTAGAGTATGTTATCTTCTAGAAATCCTCATCGAGGCAATCGGACGAAACAACACTGATTGCGCAAGATAACGACTAAATGATTATACCTTGAGTAAACTTAATTTTTTGTTAACCACAAACCACAACAATATCTTTAAACAAAATTTATTTCAATTCGCATTTTAGTTTAGTTATTCAGGTATTAAAAATTATATATTCGTATATAAGTTTTATACGAGAAGTGTTTAGCTAAACTTTAACTGTCAAATGTTCTTTGCGGGAGATAACGATTAAAATATCTACTATCGTATCTACAATACTATTAAAAACGAATGTTTCTTAACTTAATTGGAAGTCCTCGAAAAAGGACTTCCTTTCATTGTTGAGTCGTGATTATTTATTCCAAAGGTCCTGTACCGTTGTCTCTTGGCAACTGGACTTTCAGCGAAATTCCAGTGACAATTTAGGTTTCAGAGATGATTCGTGTATAGTTTGATCAGTTTTCTAAAAACAAGTGTATGGTTACAGCGGTACAGGATCGGTGGAAAAAGTAATCACACTTGTTTCGACTCTATTTTCTCAATAGACTTAACAAATATAATAGACATGTAAACGTAGAAAATTATGAATATTTTCCACTTTTAATAAAAGTCTTTTATTATGTCACAACTTAGCACTAGCACTGTAACACATCAAATTACCATGCAAACGCAAGAAGTATTTGCCCTTCATTAGAAACAAAGAAAGTTTTTTTGTGCCGAGTTGAAAGCGATTTGAAATAAGTTTTCCTTGAAATTTAGGTATCTTATTGATAATGAGTTCTTAACTTTTCGGTAACATTGGTCACATACACCCTTTGATAATATTTCGACCTCGTTGCATCGATTATTCCTCTAAGAAGTTATTTGAAAATCATGGAAGACGAAAAAGGAGTCCGAGTATATGTTACCATAAACGTTGCCGGGGCAATGAAAAAGTGACTCGACGCACTATTCAGCTCTAGTATATCACGTGCGTATCTTGCGGATATTCTAGTGCATAATTGCCACGTCAAAGGCAGTAAATTTTAAGTTTCAAGGTCGTGGAGAATTTTTTCATTATGGCTTGCAAAGGTTTAAAGGGACTTTGTCTTTGAATACATCCATTTTGAATATGACGAACGACAGTTATTCAAAATCTCGGTGAAGCAAATATAGCTTATTTTAAAGTACATACATTGAAATTATTTGAACTTGCACTGCACACTGCAACTGGCAAGAACTCTGCAGTCATCAAAGTTAAGAAAATGTGAAGTGAATTACGGGTTTAGTACTCTGATTTTCCGTGGCCGCTGTTTAAAATTTCCGTGTGCGTTCCGTTTCGATATTCTTTGCCTGTCCTAAAAATGATCCAGTTCCGCTGTATCCCAATTGTAACCTATCATTTTTTGATATTTTAAACCTGTGAAATCATGAAAATTACAGTTTTGTATAAAAACATAATAATATATTCGCGAATTCATGTTCCATATAATAAAAATTAACAAAGACATATATTGCAAGAATAGCACAAAACACTCACCTATGTATATGCGATGCGCAAAGCACCGAGCTTTTCAATCACTAAAGAGAAGCGTGCATATAAACCATAATCCGTCCACTACTGCTTCACAGAGGACGTGGATGGGGGCCCACATCTGGTGAGGACTGATCTAAATTTACATTATGTGACAATTCCCCCCAGCCCTTTTTTATAAAAGAAGATGTGCACCCTTTATTGGACGTGTCCAAAAACAAATCCACAAAATGCGTTGAGCGTTCCTATTATACACATCACGCAAGTTAAATAATTATATTTCTCTCATAATTTGTAAATAGTTTAGTAATTACTTACAAGTAAGAACACATTGGTACGTAAAGTCGTCTCTGCATCTTTCAACTGCTGCAAGGTCTTGGTTATTTCTTCAAATAACGCTTTATTACTTTTCAGCTTGCTAGGTTTGAGAGGCAAGGAGCATTTGTAAACGCAGGAGGTAGGCTTTTGGAGATCTCGCGGAAGTTTCATCAAATTTTCAAATTGAACTGTTAATATCTCTCCCTGGTCCACCTTTTGTACGACAACTGTAACAAAAGCCGATTCATCTGCCACCTCTAATACTTTCACCCTTGCCCTAAAACCAATTTCAGAATCAAATTAGAACATATGTGCAGATCGTACGTAAGCAATGATTGCAAAACGGGTAACTTGTGATAAAGTCTTACAATGCCCCTATTTTGTCGGCGACCACCAACAGAGGATATCCCAAATGTTCCAAAGTCTCCACCGGTCTCAATTTCATATTTGGATCTTTAAGTTTCTCCTCCAACTGAATTCGCATTTTATTCAATTTCGAATCCGTTACGTAAAATTCATTTGGACTTATCACATGAGTTAATTTCACCTGAGAATAGAACAAAAAATCAAGATGCAATGATTTATAGCAAGCGGCTGTGAATTGTTAAAAGTAATATTTTTTGACATACTGTTTCGAATTCTCCAGATATTGGCAGGTGCTCTTCAGGGGGTACAATCTTTGAAATTGGAGTTATAGCATTTTGCTGCTCCTCTAGAATAATGCTCTTGGCTGCATGCATGTAACAGATAACACATTAAGCAATTAGTTTTTAATTTTAGTAACGGCATAATTCAACCGCTGTGTGCTATTAAACCCGGAAAGGTGACAAAATGCTTCGTATACCTTGATTATCTTTTGTAAGGAACAAGTGCTTCTCAAACAATACACCGGCATCAAACCATTTATTTACGTGTTGAACTTCCAGCTGACAGCCAAATCTAAACAATTCCACATTATCCTAAAAAACAACGTAAGTTTAATTACAGTAAGGTGTTATTGAGAGAAAATACAACTTGGTAATAATCACAACTCGTACCTTGTGAGTAATTCGTATTTTCACCATGTTCTCTGTAACTAATGTATCAAAAGTGTCAGCCACTTCCGGGTCATTATTATCAACGTTCACGTTCAAGCACCTTATTCGGAGAGCTAATGGATCCGGTTTGAAAAATTCTTGAGGAAGCTCACAAACCGCTTCCCGGTTTACTACCGCCGTGATCCCCAAGTCGATAAAGTAGACTCCCACATTTGTAACTAAGTTCTTGGTTATCATTGCCCGATACCTAAACATAATGAAATGAAGGGATGATTAAATTCAGAAAGTTATGCTTTAGTTTTCTGAAGCATTTAACCAAGCCAGCCTTACCATTCTTCTGCAGAGTCGCCAAAATCACTGGAAATATACTTTACCAAGCAATTTTTACCGTATTCACACATTTCCATTTTTCTTTTTTGGACCGCTTGTATCTTAGGATGTACTGTTTTAAATAATCTCAAGTTCCGAGACGTGATAACCCCGAAATCGTTAAAATGTCTCCCCCTCATATAATGGACCTGTAAAGTGCCAATTGTTAATTATAATATAAACTTTATGACAACAAAGTTGAATGTAAAAACGGTCTTTTGAAGTTAACTAATTTTTTACCGGCAACGGTACACCAGATGGAATGTCAAACTTTAAATTGAGCACATCCTTGTTTGAAAGAGTACTTTGAGCAGAATAATAGGTCGAAGAGGACGCCTGACTGGGAACCGAAGGTCCTCTGTTGAATCCTTTGTTGGATCCATCTTGTCTATTTCGATCTGTCATGTAGGAACCATTGAAAGACGGGGCGGAAAAGTCGTTCTCAGATCGATCATTTAATCCACCAGTAGAAATACCCATTTCGTGGCTTCCCTCACTGCCAAATCTCCCGTTCTGTCTTCGGAAGTTCCCCTCATTCTGAGAAAATGGAGGTTGACCTTGCGAGCGATAATTCTGGTTGCCATGATTATGAACAAAGTCTCGAGGATTTTCATGGGGTGATTTTCCAAATTTGCCTCTTCCTGCTCCCATGTTTTTCGGAAAAGTGGCGGAGCCTCTACTGTTTCTATTATTGTAGCGCTCATGGTTTGAGCCCCCATGTACTGATCCAGTACGATCGTCACCGGTAATGCAATCGGGATTGTGATCATTTGGATAGTTGATGTTGTTAGAAGGCATGCTGGAACTATTGAAATTGTTATCCCCAATCCTACTATTATTTCGTGGGGGGATTTTAAAATGTTCGTTTTGGGAAGAACGATGATTGAGATTTTGAAATTGAGATTCGTTATTCAAATGTCGGTGCGTATTTGGTAAATTCGGTTCTGATGTAGTTGAAGTGTTAAAATCCTGACAACGACTTCCTTGCTCGGAAAAATTATGAGAGGGAAGTCGTGGTTCCCCTTCACCAGTATGCGAGTTAGGTGGCGAGCCTTTCTTTTGTCCTCTTTTACTGCTGAAAAACCTTTTGGACTCTTCCTCGTTGATTGCCGGGCCACCACCACCTGGATAGCGAAGTATTTTTACTGGGAGGTCCTTTCCTGGTACCTGTTTATATTCCTCTTCACTATTTCTCCTAGTAACAGGGACTGCCTGCGTAGCAGTGGCAGTATTTTCAACGGTGTTTAGGTTATCAGTATGGGTTGGCCTGGAATTATATATCCCCTTTCTTCCTCTTCCAATTCCAAAAGCTTCTTGCTGTGATTTGGTTGGAGTGGGAAGAAGACCATCTCCTCCTGTGCCGTTTTGAAGGAACTTCGTAGGTGTGGGGTCATAAGAAACCTTGGGACCTGCATTACTCACTTGAACTTGAGTTGGCCAAAAGCTTGCAGGTGGTACTACAGGGTGAGTTTTCTGCAAGGAGGTGCCTTCTTTAGAACCAAAAAATTTATTTTGGTTATCTTGGTGGTACTGATTCCTTTGCTGTTGATCTTGCTTGTGGAAGCCTTTGCCTGATATTCTATTGAAATTATTGAAATTTTTATTCTGTCCAACTTCTCGTTGCTTCATATGATGATATTTTGATTCAGTAGTTTCCACCATTGGAATGGATTTCATTTGCGGACGTGCTTTGTAAGTTGCGTTTTTGAATTCTGTTTTTCTATCCGGTTCTAATGTAAAACCAGGCTTGTCTTCTTTGAGTTCCTGTAATTCGTTGTCACCTTCGTCTTGTCCTGTTTCTCTTTTTATCGACCTGAGGATTATTTTAGCACAAATGACAGATATAATATTATTTGCAATTCATAATTTAACTCAAATATTGAAAACATTAAAATAGTTGTTTTGTACCGCTTAAAACATTGATTGGAGCAAAACACAACGTGACACAGACGGCAAACAGCCAATTTCTTTTTATCTTCACAAGCGCACGGCACATGGTGCATTTCGTGAAGGCATTTGCCCACAAGTGATTGATAGAAATTCCCTTCTATCCAAAGGACTTTGCTTTTGTAATTTTTATCCAACGCCTGCAAACTGAAATCCCAAGTGTCGGCAGGATCCATCGGCACATTTTTATTAAATCTGACAAAACATAAATCAAAGTTTTACTTTTCCATCAAAATTAAAATAAAATTCAAAATTCATCTAAATACAACAAAAACGCACTTGGTTTCGGCAACGGCAACAATTTGTTCTTCTCTATGCTCTGGGCCAGAAACAGATTGTATTTTCTTTTCCCACTTCGGCAATTCTGGTAAATTACTTTGTCTAGGAAGGTCCCAATCTGGAGCACCGGAAACTGATCCACTATCCTCCACTTTCTGGTCGAAGCTGCTTCAACTGCTGTCTGCTCCTGCTGACGGTCAGTTTTCGCGAAAGCAAACTGTTTATCCCAGTCACCATTTTCCTCCTCGTCTGTTGAAGACGAGTTGTCGTTGTCATCTTCCGTGGGAAGTGTGGCAGCCTGAGCAGCAACTGAAACCCCTTTTTCATCTTCCCCTTTTTGTTGTCCTTCATCATCCCTCTTACTACTATTTATATGATTGTTGTTGTCGCCATTGTCCATTCCTGTCACTGCCCCCTTGCGATTTGTTGTTCAGGGATCCAATCACCAATATCCAATTCTTTCTGCTGTTGGCTGTTGCCCAATCTTCCAATCTTTGAGTTACTCAAAAGGACTGAACTTATGAAGTTACTACTTTGTATTCGCGTTAAATTGAAAAAATTAAAGAATCAATTTCATGGAAAGAACTTTTTTTAAATTATTTTTCTCCACAATGCTTTCCTTATCATTGCAGATTATTGCTCATTGCCTTTTTTTGTGATTATGATATGCTGTCTGTGTTTATACGAATTTATTTAATCCCATCAGTTAAAAAGACAAGATGGTGTTATAACTGCAAGATATTTGAGTGAGTTGCGATACTTGCGATTCCAAAGGTTTAATTCTTGCCAGTATTGTTAGGTTTTTATTGACCGCAATGACCTGTCACACGATTTCGGGGGAAAGGCTCGAACCTGTTCCAACAAGCAATGTATTTCTTGTGTGTGATTGTGAATGATAATTGTGTTTACGTGTATGTAAGTGTAAGTGCAAGTCCCATATATAGTTTCGAGCAGCATTGCTCTTTGCTACACAACATCCCATGTGTTTTTAACAACGCAAAGCACATAGTAAATATTTTGTTGCGCGTATGCATATTCCATTACTTCTCCCTTTGTAGAGAGACAAAAATAAGTAAAAAGTATGAATAAGAGCTACTAGATATGTATTTAGCAGAGTTACAGAGTATCATGTTATGGTGTGTGCCAGTGCACCCACAAATACAGAGGGAAGGCAAGAAGTTACCGGTTCGTTTTTTGGTTGTTGTGAGAAGAGAGGCGAGAGGAGATCGAGTTCGAGTAAAACGCACTCGTTGTATTTAGCATTTACTACTACTGTACTCACGCGGCTGAAATGCAAATCGGTGCAGTGTAAATGCATGCTTGCATAGAGCTCAATTGTGCAAAGCTGTAATGCTGTTGTGAATGTGGAAAACAGGCAAATCTGAAGAAAAAGAGATAAGCTGGATCGAGCCTCTATTATCTTAGCTAGACTCAAGTCCAAAGTGCAAATGGAAACACAAAGAACAGTTATAGTTAATGTATTTTTTTGGAGTATCAGTCTTGCAGTCACACACAGGATGCAAAAACAAAAGTAATGCTGAAGTGTACAACAGGTCCCAGATGATGATGATGATGATTTTGCATGACCGATTTATAATTTAAATATTTTTAAACAACGATCACAAGTGACAAGTCATAGTCATGATGGCAGTAGTATTTCAACGGTCAAGTAAATCTCATAAATAGGTGTGCGTATCATAATGACATAACATTTAATGGGTTCCATTTAAATCCAGACCAACTACTGTCGTACAACCAATTTCTTTTGCTTTGTTCTGGTTAGTTCCGCATTTGCATGCATGTCTTCGCTCTTACCTTAAAAGGAAGAGACTTTCCGTTTTATTCAAGCGTATCTGACATGGATAGTACTATTAACCTACCCTCCCCAACAAAATTGTAAATAGGCAATTCAACATGAACAACTTGCTCTCGTGTCTCATGCTCCCTCCCCACAGCTTCAGAGCCCCGAAAACTTTATTCGCTGCCGCCGTATAGGTAATCGTTATGTTTTCATCGTCCCAAATTCTCGTCATTTATTATTGTGCCCTCTATGCATTGTTGAAGCACTTTACCAAAATGTAGGGCGCACATTTTCGTGTAATTTCATTTTATACCTTGTATGGCTGCTATGCGTCCAGGCTATGAACAAATGTCCATTTGAATACCGTTTTAGACAATGACGCTTACGACTACATGATAATATGCATGACTGCATTTCTGCAGAACGTGTGAATAACCCAATTGCATTTTTGGCTTCTTCGTTGCCAGCACTGATAGTTAAGCAGATCAGCAGATGCACAAACCAATCATTTTAAACCCGCTTTCAACATTGTTGAGGTTCAGAGCACGGGTGAGAGCGAACATCATTTCCATTTCCCTATCTTTCCGGAGAGTTTCAAGGTCGTTTAATTCCTCTCTGCCCTGAATGCCTAATACATTGTACTTTAATTTTCTTGATTATCTTCCTCCCAGCAAACGTGTTTCTTCTAAAAGAGAAATTGTGTTAAACTCGCACCGTTTCAAATGTAAATGTTTTATATTAGACCAGACGTGCCCATTTCCAACCACTACTGCATCGTCTACCCTCGTGAGGACAGGGCACTTCGGCCTCTATCATCTATATATGTGCCTTTAAAATGGGAAATCGCACATTTTAGCTTCCATGCATTTTAAGAAATCTTTAACAATAGCTTTTTAAGCTAACCTCGACGTTCCACAATTTCACGTATAGGCACAAAGACATAACCCCAATACATGTAATCAATACCCTTTTGTGGGCTTGCTATCCATTTCTTGCAAGTCGACAATTTGCTTTGGGGCGATTGCAAAGTGCAATATTGGTCCAGAGAAACTAAACCGGGTCAAGTTCGTCCACGGAAATCAAAAGATGCCAGAATATGCCATATGCCATAATAATAAGTTACTTGGGTTTGGGAAACTAATAAAATAGCTGTATATTGAGTGGATATCAATCTTGAGTGTGTACAAGTGTATATACGTAATTTAATTCATTTTCCTTGCACGAAGCGTTGTATTCTCT
The DNA here is from genome assembly GCA_027744055.1 of Callyntrura sp. NNG-2020. Lineage (NCBI taxonomy): Eukaryota > Metazoa > Arthropoda > Collembola > Entomobryomorpha > Paronellidae > Callyntrura > Callyntrura sp. NNG-2020. The sequence goes on from JAHZNE010002198.1 coordinate 13,425, forward strand.
GTGCCAATTGCCAATTGAAATAACAGAAAGGTCGAGAGTATAATGTAGTGTTATGTTAATGTAAATCCAGCCTTGTGCCCGGGCGGGCGTGTAAATTTATATAAGCACATCTGCTCGAGGAATTTGTGTAGAGTTATCTTTCACTATCACACTACCACTACGACGGCACTGACCACTTTCACTTTTACTCCGTTTCAGTCTATTTACTCAACAAGGCCGAGAGCGACGACAACAGTTGTTGCATTTCTGGTACCAAGTGTTGTTTGCCAAATTTTGTGGTGGTGATTTGCTTTTTTCGCATCGTCGCTTCCGTTGATTATTAGCATTTGCTCCAAGTTTGAAACCGGGACATTTACAGGGCAATCTACACAAACTGGTCAATTGGTGATGTCAATTGGAAGGAATGTAAGCAGCGATCCGTGGCTTTGTCGGCAATTGAGCCAAGTGGGTCAATTGGAGAAAGGGGAGATATTAGATTTTATAGAAATAAACGTGCTTGCAATTTGCATTGAATAATTTTGCAAAGCTTGCCGGTTCCCATCTTTTATGAGGACTAAACTAAACCTTCTTTACATTTTATGGCTTAAGACACGGGAGCTCTTTTTGTTACGACGACCACCGTGACGGTGGCGTGGCAGAGTTAGTGTTCCTGTCTGTTTTAGGTATACTGGCTCAATCTCCGATTCTGAGTATATAGATTCGTTTCAAGCTTGGTGAGAAGAGGAAATGGTGTCAGTACTATAGTATATGTTACCAGTCACCGTAAACTACACGTATGGTACCGGAAGTTCGAGTGTGCCATAAAACTTACATTTTTTATTAAATATGTACCAGGTAGTAGCTTATAAATGACTGGACTGTACACATATATGCTTCATGTAACGGATTTTTATGTTAAACGTTTAAAAGATTATCAGATACCTACTTCGTCCTACTTCTCACATTTTACTTTTTCAAAATGTCAACAACCAAAATAAAATTGACCAAACAACGTTTTCAAGGCATCCCTCATTAATGTGGTCCGTGTAGGAAACCCCTGAAAAGCAACGAAAACAAATTTTTGCTAATGCGACATATGGCGGTTTTTGCACAGGAAAGCTTGCAAATAGCTTTTGTTTGGCTGAATAAAAACATCTAATAGGTCGAGGGTGCGTATACAAGTTTTGAATGTCAGGATGACACACTTAGGAGACCATTCCAGTTAGTAGCAGGATGCCCTTGAAACAAGTATTGAATGATCCTAAGGATTAACCATGAAATACTCGCCAAGTTATGGAATGATAATAATAGCCATTCGTTATTGGTATTGTGGCTCGCTGTCTGTGAGTCCCTTTTTGGTTTGGGGCGGGAGATGGAGGGTTGGTCGCTCGCTAGAAAAGGGAGAATTACAGAAACATTTCAAACTGGGATAAATAAAAGGACAAAAAATGCTCGTATGGGTTGCTATCCAGCTTACTTTATCCTTTTTTGTGGTGCTGCTCCTACTTGTCCTGTTTGATTTGGTTTTTGTGTAAATTTCTTTCAAATGGGGAAAGTACCGTAGTGGGTACATATAAGCCAATTTATATCATCTTATTTACCGGCTTACCAATTCATCTTGATCCACCGCATTGCAGCAAAGAGCTCTTACCATTGTGAATCTTACCGCCGCGCCGTCGAGTCAACCAGCGATGTATAAGGTGTCGACAGATATTGTTGATATATAGAGGGTCGCGCTATATCATTACAACACGCCGTTTTTTTTCAGGAAACAAAGAGAAAAAAAGTCAACGAGAGTGTCGTTCACTTTGGGATACACTTCCCTTCTCCCTGATTACACAGTACGCGTGGGAACTCTAAAGGAGATAAATACATGTTGTTCAAAGTAATAATGGCTTTAGCTCATGAAAGTTTTTGTTTGAAGTATTTTTCGTTAATTTCCTTTGAACTTGTGATAAAAAGTCTGGTAACACGCTCCTCCGCCGAATTCACGTGCCAGTCTTGGAAGGAAAACGTGAGTCCAGTGTGATGTCATAGCAAGGCGCATCCGGTCTGGCATGGAAGAAACAAATTGATGATATACAATATTGAATACACACTTGACGATGATATACCCATGCTGGTGGATTTTCTGATAACCCTGCAGTTACAACGGCCACCGTTTTGCGATGTGGCAAAAATTTAGGCAACCGTAATTTGCATACACGTATTTTGTGGAAAATGGAGGATTCAGTGTCAGTGGACGGATTTAAGTTTGTTGATGGATGATAATGTTAATGTCAAGTCAAAAGCACTTGAAATCTTTTAAAATTTATTTTTCCCTGCCGCAAAGCCGCCATATACGCGGACGCCAGCTTTTTAATGTCGCTGTATTTCCTAGTTTCATGGTTGACGTCCCACAAATAATTAATGCTGTATCCAGTGTTTGTCTTTTACTGGAAAATAAAAATGACAAACTGACAACTGTGAACTTTACCAAGCACTTGTTGTCACATCTTGCCTGAATGCATTGTCTAAAGTGACGTTTTTCTCTCCATCCCACAAAACTTTTTTTTCCTTTCTCTTCTAGTTGACTTTGAAGTGACAAAGGTTAACTGGAAAAAGTTTGCGTTCAAGTTCCGTTCACCGATATACAAGATCTGAAACACTATATAGTTTATAGCAGTTATAGACATCTTGGACAGTATCAACCGTAAACATTGGAATATCTGGGGTACTTAGGTTTCCTTTTAGAAATGTATCATGGTTGATAGGATTTAGGATTTTGGTTAACTTTACATATATCCAATTCAATACGTAACCACACTGTATATGTGAAAGGAACTTTTATCTTTTACCACAGGGAGGGAACTCTGCTGCATCTTTACCATATCATGGCACATTTTGTTCACTAGATCGGATATTTGATGTCTTTGAAAGAAATACCAACTGATAGAGATCAAATATCTATTTCCGCACAGCTTGTGTATGTATAGTATCTCTGTCGTCCATAAACAGTTCGCCAAAGGCCAAGAGAAAGTCAAATGGGGCAATGGGATAACATCAAAAGGGCTGCCGTCGCTGACTTTGTGCTGTCAGCAGATAAAATAGAGAAATGCGTTTATTTACGAAAATAAAAATTTAATAACAGCAAAAGTGGAAAGTTGCTGGATAAAGTTATTACTAGCACGGTGCGGTGGTGCTACAGTCGCACTCGCACACATTCAACAGAAGAGTTTCAATGATAAAAGTACACATGTAAGCAAGCCAAAGTCACAGACAAAAGGGAGAGCTGCTCCTGGTTTTACAAATAATTTTCGCCGTGAATGTCGTATGTGTAGCAAAAGAGAAGTCGGCTTTGTCTTGCGTCTTTCTTTGAAGTTTCTTTTTATAGTATCATAGAGCACCAGACCCTGTTGCCTTTCTCTTTCCGTTTCATTTCGGCTCAAAAGAAGGGGAACCTAAGCGGATGAACTTGTCGGGAGGAAACCAGTCTACAGGGAACTGCTTGAAAATGGCAGGCCATGAAGTGAACGCAATGTCAAAGTCAGACCTAAAGATCGCATCATTCCACCAATCTTACTGACTTAACTCATACTTTAACAAATAGCTCGTCAAATTTTCATTAGTTCCCACGGGGAGTCGCTGGGCCGAGTCTTGCGTTATCAAACGTCGACCAGACGAGTACTGACGACCACGATAGTTTAAATTGTAAGGCCAGGGAGCCACCACTGCCAAGGGGAAGTGGCGTTGTTCAGTAAGCCTGGACCTGAATACAGGAGAGGCTTACTGACCACTTGCTGAAGGTCCA
>JAHZNE010002199.1:0-12940 GCA_027744055.1 Callyntrura sp. NNG-2020
GACGGACAGACAGACGGACGGACAGACAGACACACAGACAGACAGACGGACAGACGGACGGACAGACAGACGGACGGACAGACAGACACACAGACAGACAAACATACTGATCGCATAAACTACTTTAGCATTAAAATGCTTATCGTAGTTAATAAATGTACAAAGCGAAATTTATTGGCTATCACAATTTTTATAAACACTTTTTTATTTGTCAGAACGGTTTCAGAAATATATCACGTAATGATTAGCAGAACGCCCTTTACATTTTTAAACTCAGAACAATTTTATATTTGGAATTTGATTTTTCAATTCAACTTCATCTCAATTACCTGTTTGCGCAACATATGAAAATAATAGTGACAATGCTGATTACCAGTACGACATAGAGAAATACGAGTATCCACCATGTACCGACAATCAAGTTATTTCCCTGAAAGCTAGCGACTATCGACTGAAACCCGGACGCGATGTTATCAATATTGACAAACTACTTGGACGTTGGATGTTATCAATTCCGTTTAAACGGTTTGTTCACGTTACCAATTTTCAAGGAGTTTATATTACATCTAAGTGGATTCCCATAGTTCTGCGACATCCTATTCCGGTTGATGTTCAACGATTTACCACAGACAATAAATGGGCTTTGAGACTGACGGATACATTTTACGGGCAACTTTACTATTACAATAGCATGTTTCTTCATCAAAAAATTACTTATAATCATTTTATTACACAAAACGTAGAAAGCTTGGGCATTGGAAAAACGTTTCAGAATGGATCAGTGTTCCCGGTAACCATGCAGATCTAGATATCAACAATAGCTTGGCACGGAACACGACCAAACCTTGTGAAATATCCCGCTTTCTCAGTAACGTAAATTTCCCTCACGTCGACAAGTGTACACAAATAAATTTCAGAAAGTTCAGTTTCGCCACAAAGCAGTGGAATGTTGAACTGCGTCTACAAGTATTCCCTCCATGTAGTTCACTCTTTCCTTTGGAATGGCAAACATGTGGATGTAAAACATAAATTACTAAAAAGTTTAAACTTCCACAAGTATGGTATGAAATTTCAATGCCAGATCTAGAAAACGTGGAAATTCTAGGTGTTTGTATCCCTTCTACACAACCAGGGTTTAACATTGCAGTAGTTCTGAGTAACCGATATATTGAAAATTTGGAATCAGAAGTGTTGGAACTAACAGAAACCTTGTTTCGGCTCCATACTGTTGGTGATATTTAAAATCAACTGATGTGTCTTGTAAGCGAGGAAAATCATAATGCTATGTTAGTGAAGCACATAGGAACTTCTATTGATACAAAACAGCACGAAGAAATTATTGTTGAGGTAAAACCAGATGTATTAAATAGAATGAAAATGAAATTTGCGCAGCAACTTCTATGTACGAAAAGTACGCAGGTTAAAGCAAGGCATCACATCACTAAGACGGACCCTATTGGAATTACTTTCGCCAACATTTTTATTTTTCTCATCCCAAACTTGACCACATTCGAATATCGGCCGACCAAGACCACGGCCATCCGTCTGGTATGGAATGGTGTGCAGAAATGGGAAATCCTTAGTGCACATTCAAAAGGATAGGGCAGAAATGGAAGTAGCTCTTGATCTAATGTTTTTCACTGTACCTGGGCGAAGCATTGAACAAGCAAACTTTCATTTTCAAAATCCCTTACAAGATATGCGTTTTATTAGCTGTGGAGAGCGACCGACAAACAGGTTGCCGTTTTCAGAACTTGTAAATGCATTTCACAAAATGGTTTGGATTGCCATTGTAATTACTACAGGCACAGTAGTAGCATTCTTAATGAAGACGAATAGCATGGGATACTCCATCTGTTTCTGGTTCGTAAAATTATACTTGGAACAGGGAGACCCATTTTCAGATTCGTTATTTAGACGACGTTCATTGACTTCGATCATTTGTCGGTTAGCAATGTTCGTTGGAATTGATAGTAGTCAAATTAACCCTATTTGTGTTTACGATTTAAAGCTTCATTTAGTTTAACAGTCGTTGTTCCATATTTTAATTGAGACATAATTTGAATTTGTGTCTTGATATAATCATTCACTCTTTATATACACACGAATCAGGCAGTATGTAAGGGAAACGCGTATTGACGGCCTTATCTTTGAATTTTTAGAATTATCATTGGATTTTGTATTTAATCTCTGGCTGAGTTAGGATCCTAACTTTTCCAGATGATAAGCGACGTTTTCTGGAAAAAATAATTTTATTCTCTGGAAAATTATTTGGTCTACCCAAATAAGATTTACCCAATATTAATTGTCGATGCGTTATAAATAGTTTTCTTAATTTGTTTCCATTACATTAATAGATTTGTTTGAATATGAAAGTTTATACTATTATACTTAAAGCACATTCTCTCTAAAATCTAATTTCAAACCTAAATAACGGTGGAAGTAAACAAATAAATGCTACAGTGGTGGAATAAAGGTTAAATTTACAACGCATTGATGCAAAATGGGTTGCTAAATTTGTATGGAATGAAACAAAAGTTTTATATTGCAGAATTAGTAGGAACATGTCTCGTTTTACAAATATAAAAGTAGTTGCTACTCATACATGAACAACAGTTTGTTCATAACACCATCAACCTTATGGTTAATTACAATATGCAATTTTTTGCAAAAACCGAAAACCCGGTTTCGGCTACGGGTTTTCAGTGAAACCGAAACCGATTTTCGGTTCGGTTTTGATCAGTAACCGAAACCGATTTTCTGTTTTAACTGAAATCGAAATCATGGGAACCCTACATATTCGTATTCATCCCATTTAAAAGGTCTCGCATTTCCTTTATCATCTCCATCTGTGTTGTAGAGTCTAGTGATGAAATGTTGGCAATAAATACTAATTCACCGTGCAGATTTTTGTGGTGTAAAGAGTGTAGTAATAGTAAATGTAATGTAAAGTATTAAATTGACGATATTGAAGGAAGTAAAACGAAATACACAAAAACAGTCATTAATATTACTAAATGAGTATAGTTACTAACCGACCTGCCGGTGTTGAGTGTACTCGGAGGCTTAAAAAGCTTGATCAATTTATAAAAAGAATGTATTTTGAATAGCTGCAGACTAGCCCTTGAAACTAATGTGCAAAAGCCTATCTCGCATATAATTCTGGGTGGCGTAAAGATAATATAATGGTTTCCCTGCTAAACAAGATTTTATGTAATTAATCTCATCTATCGTATATATATTTAATATAAGCAAGAATTAATCTAAAGAATATGTTATCTAAAAAATATGAAAATTAATCTAATCGAGAATTAATCTAAGCAATATTTACTCCAAACGTTAAATACTATCAACGAAAACTAATCTAAATTTTGTATACCCTAAATAACCATAATGCTCATATTAATATCAACTTTTGACAAGTTTCGCAATAGAAATATTTTAAGCAACTTCAGCTTAAATTTGCTGTTTGTAGCGAAGTTTTTTATCAATGTGGATTTTCTAAAGATTGTTGGCGTTTTAAAGGAAAATCATTGTTGCACGATGATGTCAGCGACGTGAAAAATTGTGCTTTAAAGGAAAATTATGTACTGAAATTAGCAGATTAACTGACACTATATTGAAGGTGTATAAAATTATAATGGTACGGGAGAGCAGTACAAAAAGACAACGTTTCTACATTGAAACAAAATGATATGCATATGAGGAATGAAATTCAGTATCAAAAAGAACAAACAAAGACAGGCCAGAGATGTTAAGATTTGTCATGCCAATCAAAAGGCGTACATCAGGTAGAACGCATCTAATGCGCAAAATACTAGGGTGTCGATCTGAAAGTAGAAAATGCCAATTTCGGCTGATAAAGTGGGCAATTAGTCTGCTCGCCCTGCTCCCATTTTCAATAATACCCGTCTTCGGAATATTCATTTTTGTTCATTTTAATGCCATACCTGTCATAACCCGCCCAGACACCCAGAAAGGAATGTTGACTAGATGTACATGTGAGTTGATATAAGTGGAATGATATGAATAATAATGCATACCCAAGGGACGACAACATATGACTTGAATGTATTTTATAATTTGCTATTAGTGAGTAATCGATGAATAGCGAGGCTACTATCCGCCTGGCCACAGTGTATGTATGTTTATAATAAGTTGATTGTTAACATCTGTTAAAACTGGAATTTGGATTAGATTAAATTTGATTTAGATTAATTTTAATTTGCACTAACTTTGGTTTAGATTAATTTCATAAGTGGCGGTTAGATTAAAAATTAATTTAATTCAATTTATAGTAATTCTGAATTAGCAGGAAAACATTCGATTATCTTAAATATACCCTATAATTCTGCTTGTTCTGTTCATGTTGTACATTATCAACTGATTCACTTCCTATCCTTTAGTTATATTTCCGTAAAATTGCCTTCCGTTTCCTGATTAATTTAAATAAGTATACCAGTAGTAACCCTCAAAATCACCTCAAGATTGTAAGAATGCAAAATTGTAGCATGACCCACCAGTACGCAAGGAAGTCTATATACATAATAGCTCGGTACACTTCTCATCCACAAAGATTATAGTTATCTACTACATTTAGAGCTAGTCACACAAAAACGTACAGAATCTGCTCCGTGTAATAGATTAAAACAGTAGATTGTTTCATTTCTTAAAGTAATTTCTGCTCAAAACTAATTCTCACATATTGTAATATCAAAAATTGTATAGGAAAAGTATATTTGCATATTATTAAAGAACCAAATATGAGTGTTTACAAAATAAAATAAAATTAAACATGCTGCACAAAATCCCAAAAGCTGTAAAGCTTTCCAGAAAATACAGCTCACTTAGAACTTCTAACATGGCTAATAGTTTCCTTCGAACCATTATTCCTTTGCTTGCTTTTTCTTCTCTCACCTGTCACCCCTTTCTTTGTGCAAGTATACTCAATGTCGATTCAACTTTGTATCGTCAATTTGTACAAAAATATGAGTATCCCCCTTGTAGCATTACTCAGTCTAGTCAGATTAAACCGGTTGAAACTAGTGATAACCCAATGAAACCGGCATTCGATGGTATCAATATTGACGTATTACTGGGCGACTTAATATCACCATCTCCGCCTGCAAAATTTGTCCATGTAACCAACTTTCAAGGAGCTCATTTGACGTCCAGTTGGATTCCTGTTGTCCTGCGACGCCCATTTCCAATTAGTATTCAGCATTTCAAACCGTCAAAGAGCAGGTATACCGAATTATTGAACACATTTTATGGGTAATAAACAACTGGTCAAATTTAAATGCCATTGTCGTTGATGAAAATATGACAATGTCTTTTGATACAACTCTTAAGCAGAACACGAGGTCGTTGGGAAAACTTTACGGAATGGACCAGTGTAGTGGAAAGCCAGGAAACCCAAAATTTTAACAACATCTTTCCTGTGAACACAGTCCAGGATTGCAAAATGTCCCGTTTACTAGGCCACCCTAAAGGTCAATACGTCGGAAAATGTACACATCTCAGTTTTCACAAGTTCACTTCCGCCACAAAACCTTGGAATGAGGAAATATATCTGCATCTTTATCCACCGTGCAGTTTACTATTTCATTTGGAATGGGAAAAATGTGGATGTCAGCCCAACGTTGCAAAACCCTTTACATTACCAAAAGTCTGGGTCGAAAATAAGTCGCCGTATTTGGATGACATAGAAAACTTGGAAGTCATACTCGGTGCTACGTTCCCCTCTGGTCAGCCAAAGTTCAGCATTGCTGTAGTTAAGACCAACAAATATCTAGAACTTTTGAAATCTAAAACTTTGCAACTGGTAAAAACCCTGTTTTATGACAACATTCTGTTCCAAATTGAAAATCAACTGATGTTTCTTGTCAGCATCGAACAATTCCAGGAGACCATGGTAGTTCCAATAAAAGGATTTGCTGATAAGATGCCCCACGAAGAAGTTTTTGTTGAAGTCATGCCTGACTTTACGAACACCATGAAAATGGCTTTCACACAGCAACTGTTGTGCCAGAAAAATACACAATACAAATCGGGCAACCATATCTCAAGAAGCGATCCAGTTGGAGCTACTTTGGCCAATGCTTGGTTATCACTCATCCCAAATTTGACCACCGTCCATGTTCATCAAAAGTCTTATGCTCATGGAATCTGGAAGGGAATGGTGTGCCGAAATGGAAAAGAATCCTTTCCCGCCCAGAAACTTGCGGTAGAAATGAAATTACTTCCGTCTCTTACGTTTGTAATAGCGCCCAGTGAAAACATTTTTCATGTGCACTTTCAATTTGTAAACGCATTGCAGGACCTCCGATTTATTAGAAGAGAGACTGTGGGGAGAGACCCGTAGAAAGATTGCCTTTTTCAGAGCTTGTGAGTGCGTTTGAGAAGGAAGTATGGATTGCACTTGCCCTCGCAACAGCTGCAGTAGTTACATTTTTAATGAAGACGTCCAAGGCAGACACGATTAAATTTTGGTTTGTGAAGTTATACCTGGAGCAGCTAGGCCCATTTCCAGATTCAATATTTCAGCGCTGTTCGCCAACTTCAGCCGTTTGTCTGTTGACGATGTTTGTGGGAATTGTAATTAGTAACGCGTACAAAAACGTTAACGTGTACAATATGATTGCACCTCGAACCCAAATTTCATATAAACGGTTTGACACGTTGCATAGAGATAATTTCACAGTATACTCGCAACCGTCCGCTCCCTACTACTTTGATACAGAAATCGCCTTGAAACTAACTAAACTTGAGCAGTTTAGGTCGACTATAATATTTGAAAATAGCAGCTTTTTCTTGCAGTATATATTGCGATCTGCTGTGGGACCGGAAGTTAAGCTTTTATCGCATATCGCAACTGTAACATCTGGGTTAAACTTTCGGCATCAGCTGGATCCTACCCATCAACAAGAAATAAGACGTTATGATAAATACTCTATGAACAGAACTGTAGTGCACTCGTTTCCGGGTCAGGATTTTATTAGCGCTGCAACCACCGCCAACAAAACACCGGAAACCATGTCGATGCTGTTCCAAGAACATGCCCTAAATTATTCATTGACAACGTTAAGACAATGCAATAGAACGGCGTTGATCTATCTTATCGAGAATGCATGAGGGCGTTAAGGAGAATGCTATCGGATGGCTTTGTCAATGTAAATGTGGGAGAGGAAAAATATATTGAGTTTAGTGGGGCAGTCTTAATGAGAGGATATTGGCCACGGTTTGTTGTTCAGCGTTTAAAATTATTTAAGGCGGAATCAGGTATATGCCTTAGATGGATGAGTATGATTCTGAATAGTGTGTACGCTAACGTCAATGAGCATTGGGTTGGACATGGGATGAAAAGCCCGAGTATGAATGGAAACATCTTGGTAATATTTACTGTTCTTTTGTCGGGGTTGTCAGCAACAATAGTATGCTACTTAGCAGAGCTTGTAATGGAACATAAGTTGATGAAACAAGATGGATGAAAAAGGTTTATAAATAAATTTGCATGTAGACGGAACGTGGTTTCGAAAGTAAACGATAGTAGGGAGCAACGTATAATGTATAGACTGTGGTATAAAATACAAGCAGAGTTTTGTTCTATCATGCGTAATAAATACATGAAAAGAGCACAAAAAATGTTTACTTAATTAGAAAATTGAGTACATGTTGGAAATTTAGTTATCGCATTTTAAATTTTAAACGCCGCTATATTCAAAATGTACTTTTCGAATGCACATCATTATATGAAATGTATCTAAAGAGTTAAGCATATACAATGTGTAAAAATTTCTAAATGTGATATGACTAGACATGTAATATCGTGTCAAGGCATACGACATAGTCTTCTCCGGCACTTAAAAGTAACATCTGCTAAATAAGGACAAGTAGTCTAATGTATTGCTTGTTAGAGCAATTAACTTGCCTGCCATAAAAAAATCAAATGATATCGTAAATATTTTTCACAAAAAACCAATTTCTTCACTAGAATAAAACTGTTGAAAAATGTTAAGCAGTACTAATTATTTTTCATGTTTTATTAGTAATGAGTCATTATATTAACACAATTTACCAGTTTGATGCTTTTAATGCATGTCTGATACTGTTGACGCAATTGTGACATTCAACTCTAAGTCCTATAAGTACAGATGTAGTTCCATTCAAAATTGCATATAATAACAGGTGAAAGAACCTGAAAGATTTAGAGCTAATAATCGCCGCTCTTTCTGTTTTAAAAGACATCAGGGAATATCTAACACTATTACTAAATAAGTAAAAATGTAGTCATACATTTGAGTTTGCTTCAGCTTGACAACAATCTCTGACACATCAGTTTCTCCTTCGGAACAGTTGGAATAGTGTGAAAGTCAAGAAATGAATTTTCATTACGATATAAAATTTCTTTGTTCATTTCAGTTTCATTTTAATAATCAATACAGTATACTAATTAATAATTCAACCACAAATAATTTACCAATCTCTTCTTTACGTGGAAGATACACACAACTGCGCAGTGTAGTTTAATATAAGTTAAACACAATTGAAAATTAAAATGCTTTAAACCATAAATATTTGACATGACGAGATATTCACACATCTTTTTAAAATATTTAAAAAAATGTGCATGTATGTTTTAATGGGTGGAACGGTAGAATTTTACTTTCACTACCAAGCCTACCCAACCACTGCAACATACATGTTCAATTATGGTGTTGTGTAATGGCCGATATGTACACGATGTATTATGTTGTAAAGTCATTTAAATAATTGTATAAAGTAAAACTGTAATTTTGAAATTACAATTTGTAATTAAAAAGATTAAAAGTTATGTAGCCATATGACTTATTAAAGGTTACACCGAAGACATTGCATGTAAGTTTTATAAGCGGCAGCACCCACGAAAAAAGTGGCAGCTACCACTACATATGTTGTTTTTTTTAAAGAAAGTCCCCTCCTCCGCACACCCCCGTTTCTCACATTAGGCAACTTAATATTGTTGTCATATATGTTATTTCATACAGAAAGCACGAAAAAAACAACGAGAACGATACTCGCCTTTGTTAAATGTAACGGTATTCAACATGTGTTTAGATGCATAAAATCAGCCATTTCTTTACTTTATAACATTCAGCAGATCCCGATATCGATCGTGCTAACAAACCGGTAGTAATTAATTTTTGTTTAAGCAGCCCTGAGTTGTTTTCTTCCAAATATTACATTTCTGATAGATAGACACTACAAGAGCAAAAAACATGAGTTTGAAATATATGGTATGCCATAAGGATATGTAATCATAAAGCATTGGTGACAATTCGACACGACGACAAAGTATACGAAGAACGGAATGTGAAGCCGTATGCAAAGTTAATAAATTATTTAGACAAAACTTTTAAATCGATTTACATGCGCCAAGAAGATCGATTGTTTTATATATGCTAAACGTATGACAACCCATAAAACAGACAACTCGGAGTGATTGTAAGTCGAAACAGAAGTTTTGGAAAGTATCTCAGTACTAAGAAATTTCCCCGGTTGTATGAGTTTTCAATTGTTAGATACGAAACTAAATACACTTTAGCACTTTAAAATGAATTTTGAATATTATATAATTTCTTTTTTTCTGTTTTGTAATGCATTGGCAAAACCACCAATGTTTAAAATTACCAACTACCAATCGATATCATTTGATAGAAGTCAACTTCAGGGATCGGTCAATTCTTTTTTAAATTCTATCCAACTGTTTTACTTGAGACGAAGAGAGTTGTATATAGAACCCAACACATTAGAATTGCTACTTCAGCCTTTCGAATCTAGTAAATGCTTAATTTGGTACCAAAATTTCGGTCATATAGACCTACCACCTGGCAAACTACCAGCAATCATGCAACATAAAGTTCCCGGTTATTTGAAGACGGATATTGAAATATGGAACAACAAAACAATATCTTATAAACACAAACAGCCTGTGTGGATACCAGCTGAACTTAAATTTCTGAATAAAACTGTAACTATGCAATCATACGTATGTCATATATCGAAACTATTCAGTGAGATCACATTAAAACCTTACAGTTATCAGTACGAATTCTGTACTCGACTAAATTTCTTTCAGTTTTCCTCTTTAACAAAACCTTGGAACTGCATTGTTCACATTGATATATTCTTTCCTGACTATCTCTTAAAGCAGAAAGTACTGCACAAATTACAATTTCCAATTCACTTTGAATACAGAGATATGGTTTTTCTTGTACCTTATCGACCTTCACTTGTTCCGCCGATACATTTACTTCTGGAGGATAAAGCCAGTTTTACAAAGCAAGGCAACGCAGCAATCGTGTATTGGATGAAGGGATGTCTGGCATGTTTGTCACCTGTATACACAGGTACCATCTCCTTCTGTTCAGCAATATTTGCGATTATGGTAGTGCCATCCTTCAAAATAAAATCAGGGTTTACGAAACAATATCAACGCATTAGTATTTTAAAACCTTGCCCAATGTGTAAGGAGTATATTTCAATGGAGTCAATATATCTAAATGATTGGTCTGCATCTTCAAACGATTCCATCACTAAGATTGCCGAAGCATCACCAGGCGGTATGCAACTATGGGGTGGTTTCGAGAGAATTTATGGAAAAGATGGAGTCCAACGCAGCATTATCATGTGCAACAACGCTTTTTCAAGGCATGTTCGCTCAATTGCTATGGCGACAGCCCATATCAATGACGTAGAGGAGAGGGTCTATAGAAGCATTGCCCATATATTGATGAACATCATGGGAAATTATACCTTATATATGGACCCAAAAAGGGTTTGCAATTCAGGAAAAATTGTGGAGATGGAAAACGGATACATGACTCAAAATCCATTTCAAACGTGGTGGAACATGCAAAACTTTCGTTCACTTCAAAGTCCCATTCAGTATTTGCTTCCGATGAATAATACCGCATCCACTCTTCGGTTTGTTACATGTGGAGAACGTGGAAGTGTTGCTTTCCCTGTGGAAGAATTCTTCAACGTATTCGAAGGTTATGTTTGGATTTTTCTGGGAATATTCATTGCCATACTTTGTTTTAGCATGTTTGCTTTCTGGAATAAATCAATGGTAAGCGCTTCGGAGCGTTTTGGGCATCATCTGTTGTCCATAGTTAAGGTACTGGTTGAGCAGGGAGATCCATTTAGTGCTAGGATGACTGGGGACGCAAAAATGAGGTGGATGATTACAGGACTGATGCTGGTTGGAATTGTATTGAGCAACGCCTATAAAAACACAAATGTGTACAACATGATATCACCCAGAAAACCAAGACTCTATGACAACTTAAGCGAACTACTGACGGACAATTACAAAATTTACACCAGAGGCACAAATCTGCAACACACTGGCTGGGTCTCTTACGACAATGAGGTAAATGCAACAACAACTGAGCATTCTATTAAAATACCCAAACCTTACTTTGCATCCATATCCTCTGAAATCAGCTCACGTAAGTGGACATGGACCCTAGATTCGCATGCTGCGTATGAACATATTATAAATGTTACGCAGCTACATCCGGCATTGGTGGATATTTTAACGGAACCAATGAGGTCGGGCTACTTTGAAAATCACAGTCGCACGCTAGAAAATCAGTTTATGTTAATGCAGCATTTCTATGATAAGGAGGAAACAATGCTATTTAATGACATCGCCCGTTGCAACAAAACAGCTGTTATATTTCCAGAAATCTTTTGTTACAAATTTAAACATAATCTGATTAAACAAAATGGCAGTAGTGTGGTGGTTCATATTAGCAGAGAGACGTTCACCACATTACGGATGGGATTAGACTTTTACAGGTATGTAAGTCTTAGTACAATTAGAAGGCTATGGGGAATAGGACAATCAGGTATTGCTGATTGGTGGTCAAAATACTTAAGCGATGGTAGTGTGTGGGCAAATGCTACGCCATCGGTTCCAATAAAACCGGCTAAAATATCTGGCAACATACTAGTAATATTTTTTGCTTGGGTTCTCGGAGTGTCTATTGCAACTTTTAAATTTCTTATAGAGATTTACCAATATATATTTAAACTAATCAGCTGGGCATTTAAAAATCTTATATTTATAATATACACAGTGACTAGCTACTGTAACAGCAAATGCTTTCCTGTTTCTCAGCGAACAAAAGTCATCGATGGTTCAGTTTAACTGCAATCGCTTAGAGGCTTAGAGGCGAAATCTCAAAAAATTAAATTGAGTCTAAAGTTAAAAGTTTGACAGCACTAGTAAACCCGTAAGCAAAAGTTGACACGTTAAAAACTTTTGTCGTCGTCGTTTAATTTGTCATACTACTTATGTTATATTGACTTGTTGGCGGTATTGTGACATTAGCGGCATGTTTTAGCAGAACTGTCCATAAAAATTAACTATAATATGTAACACAAAATTTGTGATTTCGTAAAACTGTATCCTGTGACGACGTCAATGCATGTATGACACTATGGAACTAAGTACCAACGCTGACGTTACAGCACAATATGAAAAGTATATGGTGACATTTATTTAAAAAGTTATATAGGTCAAATAATGCCAACTTTTATTTTTTCATGGTCTACTATTAGACCAAAGTTTAATGAATTTTGAACTTTTTACTTATTTTTACCAATTCTTCAGAACATATACAAAAAGTGGGATGCTGGTTCCCCTTTCATCTGCATAATGCATAATGCATAATGTTTGACAGAAGCCTGAATTGTATGTTCATTATTTCTACAAAATGTGATTGGTCTTGGGCCTGAGGCCTTTTTAGTGTAACACATATACATTAAACACATAACATATTTAACTTAGTTTTGTAAGGTAATTTGAACTTGTAATGAATTAGGTACAGAATTTAGAATATAGAGTAAATAAAGGCACGCTTGTACAAGTAACAATAGTAAAGGAGTGACG
>JAHZNE010002200.1:0-39594 GCA_027744055.1 Callyntrura sp. NNG-2020
TACCTAGACTATTGTGTGTTCACAAACAATTTCAGAAGGACCCTGTGACCCTGATGAGGCAATTAACGACAACATACTCCTTCTCATCTTCCATGTAGAAATTTCAGTACACGATATCATGTTCAGACTGGAGACTGATAATATATAAATAAGTATATCTTTATTACTTCCTCGTAACTAGTTGTTTATTTCCGGGTAAATTGTGTTCCTTTTAATCTTCTCCGGGCTAAAATAAAAAGTTTTGCCTATATCCTGGTAAATATAATTGCACAAACGCAAAAACGCAATATCATAAAATACACAGCATACATACGAATTATGAATTAGGAAGTTTATTTTATGCTGTTTCACTCTTTCCAACTTTCAACTTTATTTCACAGAAAATAATTACACGGCGAATTCCTGCATTAATATCATTAACAAGCTCTCAATATTATTATGTGTTTATAAATTAAGGAAAGTACATTAGATGTTTTTATGATGCAGAACTTAATAGATATACTTTGGTGCTTTACTTTTAACACACATTTAATCAACTATATGGAAAATTATAATTAACCTCCAGTCTGGTTTTCTATTGATAAATGCTCCGCCATTTTTCCTTCCGTTCTACTGACTCTGTCTCCCTTGACACAAAACTTGAAACTAACTCTGATGATATAACAAGCTGCTGTGAAAATACTCACTTAAACTGAACCTCTGTTTAGCCTGTCTACTTGGCGAGAAAGTAAATGTACGCGTGTAGGCATGTGTTTGCAAATAATAGCAAGGTGTGATGGAGAAATTAAGTAAGCGAACTCATGGGGGAAGACTCGTTAGTAAAATAGCCGACACATTCATGGAACGCTCATTTCAGTAGTTTCGTTAGAAATGGATCGTGGCGGAAAGTAGACGTTGTTGGAAGAGGTAACAAGAGGAGGATTTATGTAAGCAGCGTTCACAACCATATATCATTGAGCTGCGAATGAATGAATGAAATGAATGAGCAACGGACCAAGATGTATCCGGTTCAGGGAGTTGTATATTGTTGATGGGATATAGCAGCACACGTGTTTATTTCTTCAAGACTTTTGGTGCGTCATAGTAGCGTTTAAAAACATATGTATAATTCAAGAGTATTTACTTTGAAACAAATAAAACGCAGCCGAACGTTCACCGTCAGCGTTCCAGTACCAACATGAGTTCTCTAGACACAGAGAGAGATAACATGGAGGCTGAGAAGATAATCGTATCTGGTAATGTATTAGACTTCGTATCCTACAATGTTAAGGGGTTCAATCGGGGGTCGGGATTTAATGGGGATTTATCCCTGCCATACCCGTGTCCGCAGTCTATTACTTTATAATATAATCTATTAACCAACACAAAGCTGACACCTTTTACATGACAATGGTTCGACATTTCCAAAACTTATTCGTAAACTTAGACATCTTGTAAAGTTTTCTTTTTATAAATTAAAAAACGACGAACATGATCCATTTTTTTTGATAGTGAGTAATATCGTATTATATTTATATATAAACATGGTAAAGTTTACCTTCCCTCTCCGAGGTGCGTGCATACACAAATGCACATTATGTGGACAAGAAACATCGTAAAATTTAGGTAGAGAGTTTACAGTTGTGTACCGCTACACTACCCGTATGATGATGTTGTGCATAGGTCCTTGTTTACCAGATAGATAAACTTGTGTAAGATTCGCTCGTTTATAGTTCAACGTGGATAGGGACTCGGTGTTGCATATGCTGCTGGGTTGGCCCTACTGAAATGAGCATATGTACTCATAAACGTATTTTCGTAATAGGTTTAGCATTTCGTTATTTGCAGAGTGAAATACACTTTTCTAGAAACACGCCTTGTGTAACCTGAGAAAAAACGAACTTCATGTATTATACGTACATATGTCCTCATTTATCAATCCACCTTTCCTCTGAGGCAGTTAGTAATATATCACATCTCGTTTCCCACGATAGCGGAACGGAAGGATGTATAGACACAGTGTCTCTCTATATGTGCAAAGGTCTCTAGTTGTAATATTAACATCTTTTACTTGCAACGCCGTTCTTTTTTCTTAGTACCACATTTTAGTACTTTCCCGATATTGTTAAAACATGGTTAACTGTACATTCGGTGTATAAGAATATTTCCAGCTCGTGCCAAAAGGAAGTAGTCATTATAAAATATAAAATAATAAGCGAAAGCAATGAGATTCATATGGACTGCTCCAGGTATGAGTTTCACTCAGGAAAGTACACGAAAAATCTTAGCCCCATTGACGAGTTTGTTTCGAGAGTAAGCATTAACGACATAGTAAAATTGACACCGTCGACTTTGTGGAAAGAAATGCTCGGGTTCTCGGGACAAAAAGAGGGATTGCTTCCAAAATTTCTTCTCTAGCCGGAGTATCAATGCCAGTCTGAAACAAATTCCAACCTGATACGTACGACAGACGAAGGTATAAGTGAAAGTTTTGCAAAAGCGGCAGTGAAATGGAAAATCTTTCATAATCAAACATACGTCAAAATGAAAGGCAGGGAAAAAATAACTAGGAAATGAGAGCGCCCTCCATCTAGTTAAGGTGAAAATGTGTTACATGTATAAAATGGGGTGAACAACTTGCCGTTGAGCGAGAAAAACAGAAAATTCTCACTTCGGTGAAGGATTGAGATGAAGTAATGAAAGAGGGGGAGGGAAAGAAAAGAAAAAGAAGAAACTCTTTCGGATCTTCGTTCACAAAAGAAAGTGCTTACGCTCACTCACTCTCTGTCCTAATGAAATTGTAAAAAGGAATACAACCTGTCAGTGTTTTATGGAATTTAGAATTGGTGAAAAACACAAAACAGAGGAAACTGCAAATGAATAAGGAGGAAGGTAGGAAGTAAGAGAAGAAAGCTAGCAGGAAATTAACAAAAGAACCAACAAACAAGTGCCATAGCGGATACTATGTTATTTAGAGCCAACAGTATTACATTTATTTTCAAGACTATAGCTATCACCCCAGCCCTACACCGTATGACGACGATATTAGTGGTAGGCAGATAAAAGCTACCACATATATACCACCCGTGTACCAAACTCCAAATACTTGTAATATACCACGAATAGACAAACAATCCATGTATCATATTAAAATTACAATTTTAAAAACTTTCACTTTCGTCTCATATGAATTTCTTTATATTGACTTTTGCAACACAACATTATCATCAAAGGTTTCTATTTCCAGCCACATTGTGCCTACATGAAATACGTACGTATGACTTCTATTCCCCTTCCCTTTTATTCCCTCGATACGTTGTTGTGCCTAGGTCTCAGGTAAGACGAAAGAAAAAAAATATGGTGGAGATAGACAAAGAAAAAGATTCAATAATCGAATATTTCATTTCCTCTACTTCAAAGAGCAGCCCACTAAGTTATCTACTTTTCTTCCCCTTTGCTATCTATACAAAATACATTCTTTCACTTTCTTACTTTCATTGGGCTTCCCATTATTATTATTTTTTGCTCCTTTATTTTTTAACTTAAATGTTTTCCTGCTTCTTGTAGTTCTACTCTTGTAGCAGTACGCAAATACAACTTGAATACCTTTGCTACTCTTGCCACTACTACTTTCACTACTTTTTCGTCAATACCAATTTCTTCCGGTAAACTGGCGAAGGTGAAAGAAGTAAAAACTGAAGAAATATGAGCCAGAGAAAAAGGAGGACAGTAATAAAAAATATGTACTGTCTGTATGTGACCCTGGATACTGATCGTGAGCTTTTTCTATTATGTATTGATACAGAACATAGAGAATGGATAACCTGCTTCGCTCGTTTCTATGCCTCCTACGGTTGAAATGAAAAATGAAGCAAAACGAGCAAAAGGGTGAAAAATTAGGTATTGGCAATCGATCAAGCCCATTCATAATAAAAATCTATATTTTTCATCTACTTTCTTTTTCGTCTTTCGGAAACTCATCTCTGAAACGATTCCCGCGTTGCCTCCATTCCACTACTTAAATTTGGAATCACTGTGGGGGAAAATGATCAAATAATCGAGACGACGACGACGACGAAGACGATGATGATAGTAATAATGATATTGAAATGCACGTAAAGAAAGAAAAAGTACCTAAAAAGGCTTATAGGCTCAGTTTTTTACTTTTTTTCTTTTACTGCACTTTTGTCTTTCCCGACTTTACAGGGTATATTTATTTTGTGTGTGCCGACAACCAACTTTTTCCTCTCGTTTACCATCCTCTACCCGCTTATTGTCGTTTTACCTTACAGCTTTTTTCTACTTCTTTAGTTGACAGGAGAAAGATATTACTGGAAAATAAAGACGACATTGACAAGAAGCTGTTATGATGATGATATTGTATTAAATGAGAATGATGAGTGGAAAGGGAAGCGGGGAGGAAGACGAAGAGTGCATCTGTGAATATAAAAAAGGAATATATTACTAATTCACAGCGGAATCGACCTGCAACGACTGATCTCGTTTTTTTTCCAAAGTGTATTTACACAGTTGTCTATACATATAAAACTGTGTTGAGAGTATATATTCCAGTTTTAATGATGGAAACATCAGGCTCTGTTGATTTGAATATAGAGATGCACGGTTAACGATTGACAAAGCGAAGCAGGACGGCTTTTTATATAAAAATAAAAGTTTCACGCAAATTGTTGATTTTGTATTTTATTTTTGTAGTTACGCTTCTTTATTCTTCTTTCTCGTTCTTTTATATAGTACTTTTATTTATAAAACTACAATGATATACACGGCTTTCCTACAATACCACATTCATATTATCCGGTTATACTTTGTTTGTTCATGTTGTCTTTCAAAACAATGCGAGAAAAGAATGAATCCTTTTAACAAAAGCATATTATGATTATGATTAGTTCACTTCTTATAACTGGTAGGGTGCGGAGATGGGAAAAATTAAAAGAGAAATAGGGAGAGAAACGGATGAAACGTTGACTGCGGAAAGAAATCAAATAATAATAAAGAATTTGTGTCTCTGGTTGGTAAGTAGACGAACAAATAAAAAGAGTAAACCAAAGAAGGAAAAAGTCGGGATTGGGAAACAGTTTGATGTATGGTATGGTGTGCTAAGGGTAAGTGTGCCCTTGACATCAAGTATTGTTTCTACTATTTCCGGTTCCCGGACTTAATAGGCAACACAGTGTTTCTGTAACTATGTACATATAATACACACTCGTTTATATATATTTTTATATCCATATATAAATCTGCTTATTTCTTGTTAGGAATACAAAATAGCGACATTTTTAGTAATTCAAATTGATACAAGCATATAATATTTCAGAAAGGATATTAGATTTCTTGTACGATATATATATGTATGCACATCAAGTTTAAGTACAATGCGGTACGGCAGAATAAGTTGTGTAAATTGTGATATTGATGATAAGTATATAAGAGTATATATTAATACGCGTTTTAATTGAACAGCTAGTACGAACGCATGAATACCCTTTATTATAATGGACTATTTACTTGTGTTTGTTAAAGGAGTAAAAGTTTTAAAGTGAGCCTTATTCTTTCCATCTCCGTCTTCATCATCTGTATACACGTTGAAGTATAGTATAGTCGAAAGTAAGTGGGCTGAAAATGCTTTCGACGATCTGCATTCTAAGCACATACCAAGCCGTTCTTGCAGTTTAGAGATAGATAGATAGTGTGCGAAGAGACTGTGGAAGACGAAGCAGAAGAGTTGTAATTTGTGGAGCTCTTTCCTTTTCCGGTTGCTTGCTGCTCCCTTAATTCCTCTGCCGAGAGGAGAATAGAAAGTGGAAGATAGTTCAGTTCGTCATTGCAAACGTAAAATGCCAATGGAAAAATAAGCTTGTGCTCACATGTGCATTTAAAAGTAACGAGAAATGAGAGAAAATACGGCGTCGACGATAGAAAAAAAGCCTTTCCCCTTTTCTCCATCGCAAGCTACGTTGTATTTTAAGAGACGTTGGCATTCGACGGTCTATTCTTTCCTTCCTTTTCATTTTTCTACAAGAGCTCCAGCTGCTGATGCTGTTGCATACTCACTTTCTCTTTTCCTTCCGTTCGGCGAATGAATAAAGATGAACAACTTCGTTGTACGAGGGCGGTGGAGACTCTTCCCCTTGCTCGCC
Organism: Callyntrura sp. NNG-2020; assembly: GCA_027744055.1. Taxonomy (NCBI): domain Eukaryota; kingdom Metazoa; phylum Arthropoda; class Collembola; order Entomobryomorpha; family Paronellidae; genus Callyntrura; species Callyntrura sp. NNG-2020. The sequence continues at coordinate 6,138 of JAHZNE010002200.1, forward strand.
GCCAACATTGCTACCATCAACACGTTGACGGGAGTCTACCAAGCACACAATGGACTCGTATCCAGGAAGATCGTCATCATCATTATTGTCAGACCAACTGTTTCCGTTGATAATGCTGGGATTTCCCCGGCCAAAATAAATAAGTGATGGAGGAGAGGCGGCCATGTTATTCTCCAGCCCAAAAGTAGTCCCAGCTTTATTATTATTGTTGTATTATTATTATTGTTGGTCCATTGTACATGTTATTTTTGTTCCACAACAGTGCAGTCGGAACGGAAAAACAGTGGATTTACCATATCGTGCCATGGCACATGTGAAAACAACGATGATCGTGTCGGTGGTAGTGGTGAATCCATGTCATTGTATGTGCGCATAAAGCATAATAAAAACCGTTACGTTTGTATGTATACATTATGCAGTGGTGGTGCCCATTTGTTGAAAGTAAGCCGGTAGTCGTACAGGGATGTTATAGGCACAGTGTGTGCAATAGTAGTCGTGATATGGTTGATAGTTGTGCAAACAGCGCAACGTTTGCAAGTCATTTCCAATTATTGTTAGTTGTGATTGCGGAAACACGTTTATGTCAGGGTGACGCACCGGACCGTGATAGTGCTCACACGGACGACGAGCAGCAACCACAGGTTCCGGAAGGATAGCAAAATCCGTATTATAATCGATGGATAGGCGCATATTATTCGTTGCGAGAAAATCCGAATGAGGAGGTTGAAGGTAATAAACATCATCATCATCACGGCAACGGAATAGCGATGGATGCGAGTAAAAAGGGAGAGAAAAAATCCAATAATTCTCACACAATTATCTTTGCATCTGACACAAGTGGAAGTAACATGCTGATATTAAAATCGTGTTGAGAATTCGTAATGAACTGAAATTTTTTTTGTGTGTTTGAAAGCAGCTTTGCCTAGCAAAATAGGAAATGCATACTTGTAAAACAAGTTGAACGAATGAGTAAGGACAAAACACACTAACCTGACGAGGGCAATGCTGATGCTGTTTGAGCAGTTGTTCCATGGAGAAATAATGTTGGCAGCAGTGGTGTAATCATGCCATCAGCACTCCGATCTGTTTAATTGAATGAGATCATAAAAGTGGAAATTGCATGATTTAATTGCTTTTGTAATCAGAAAATGGGCTGCATGCTTTGCTTTAGGAGAAAATATACGAACGCACATTGGTCAAGTCAGAGCCTACCGCATAACTCTCATGCACTAGCGAACAAAATCATTTGCAGCAATAATAAATTACAGTACACAGTTTATTACAACGCTGCTCGGATGTAGAAAATACACAATGCAACAGCAGCCGCAGCCGTGAAGTGAAAGCAGAAACAGACCTATCACTCAAGCTTTCACAGAAGGTAATATATGATTTACTTCAGGGAATTGGAGTGATGCTGTGAAACACAATTTTGTTTAGATTTTCAAGTGCGGTGACATAGAAACTATAGAAGGGAAAATGCCACCAGCAGAGAATTGTAGGGAAAAGGTGTTTTTTGGTTGGGGGAACCGTGTACGTGTGTGAATAGGCATACAATCATGTGCTTTGTAATGCATTATCAAAGCATCATTATTATACTTTCGTGACTTGATTTTATGATACAGTCTGTCAGACGTGACGACGACAATCCGTTCAAGACATGATTACATTGGAGTAAATGCCTATATTTGCTACTAACCGTCTGCATGACTCAGCTGGAGTGACAAGCCTTCCAGCTCCATTCTAATATGCCGAAGTCTCCGTTGCCTCTCCTGAACAATGTGACAGCTCTCAGAGCCACTTGGGGAATAAGACAATGAGGATGATCCACAGGAATGATATGTGATGCTACCACCGCCTGGGGTACTGCTGTTGCTGCTGATATTGTTAGAGATGACGTTGGTACTGACACCGGTACAAGCGCCGAGATTACTACTCATTATGTCAGCTTCTCCTGTCGCCTCGTGATTTGCTGCATCAGAATTTGTAGATGATGTACAAGAGGGCAATGGTAACATCAGTTGATGAACAAAGCTATACCGACCACGATTGGCACCACCGCATATATTGAAGTAATTACTACTACCTCCTAAGTTTTGTAATGGTTGTACTAGATTTGCTCGACTACGAATTGGCACCGGCACTGATCGAGATGGTTGGTCTGGAAAGATATAATTTATAGTCATCATAAATTACAATTATAATGGAAATCCAATTCCGTCTCATGAACAACTTCTACCAAGATAAAAATAATGGGAGGGAAAGGGAATGGTAAAGAACAGGGTACATCATCATCTGCTCTTCTAATTTCCCTGTTGACGCTAATAAATGATTATTAAATTATACCAGCATCTTGATTGTGCTGCTGGCAAATTACATCTACCTGATTGACTTTGGCTAGCTCCCAAGAGATACGACATTTCGTTAATTTCATGATGAATCTGTCTCAACTGTTGTTGTCGATACGCAAACAGCGCAGATCGTGCTGGATCTGATGAGTTTTGACCTTGTCTACTTCCCTGATGTCTCCCTGCTTCCTCCTCGTCGTCGTAGCGGAAATTCGAGCTGAGAATGCGATTAAGGAAGAATCGGTTATACCTACCGAGATGATGGCGCTGACAAATGTTTTCAGTTTCGTCATTACCAGTCGAGGAATTATTGTCGGAATTGGACGGATTCCCATGGTTCTCAGTGTTCAAAAAACAAATGAACAAAAAGCCCAGAAGGTACAGCTGAAACAAGACAAACACAAATTTGTACAAGCATCAAATTCCGTGAGTGAGCGATAGACCTGCACACTATCACAATTTGTGAACACGTACATACATGATGGTACATGCATTTCTGTGATGTTCCATCACTTCCATCATCATACGTCCTACGAAGTTATTATCACTGAATTATAACTTAATACACTATACTATATTACCTTCTCTATGACAATACGTAATTTAGCTGACTAGAAACCTTCCCCTCCCGTTCCAATAACCATCACAACCATCATCCCATAAAGTCTACCAATGCAAAAGTCATAAAATATCTGCTGCACCATATTGGTAATGGTACGGTTACTTTCTCACCAAAGGGGTATACAGTGCGTGCCAGGTTTCATCATATAGCCTAATTCAATAAAATCATAACTTTTTCCTCTCACTTCACTCTTTTCACCAAGTTCTTTCATCTGAAAACATTCTCTTTTCACTCATTTTCGTTTGTACTATCAACAAAATGAAAATAAAGCTCAGGGCTAAACTAGGTCTATCTGTGTCTGCCTAGCTACACAAGTATTGTCTGTTGTATGTATACCTTTATGAGCTTGAGAGGAGAACGACCAGCCGGGGATTCTCCCAAGTGGTTAAATGGTGAGTGTACAATAGTATTACAGTCACAATAAATATATATTTCATAGGGAAAGGTGAAAGCAAACAAAACTTCGGCTCACGTTTACTTCATTCACGTGTGATGAAGGTATATGTGTATGTTTGTGTGTGTTGGTTGGCGCTTATTTGTCAATGAGTTACTACAAGATAGCCATTTATTGCTTGCGTGAGTATCAACGATTCGCTTCTTTGTTACATATTTTTTACGCAAATATATACATGGCGGCACTATATAGTGTCAATATACGAAACAGATATGAATACCTTTTGTGTACACAATATATACAAACAAGCGAAATACAAATATTAACGTGCAACTTACTACACTTGTGCCTCTGCCTTACCAATAGAATGGTGGCTACTATAATCCACATAATTGTAGCCACGTACACTGTTGAGCCTCAGGGGTGATGGGTAGGTCATTTTTGCCGCTACAGTACTTTTATTACATTATAGTCACAAATGCACCACTACAACAAACAGCAATTTCTCTATTAGCCTTTTACTTTTCTACTACTTGTACAAATTGTTATACAGATGTGTATCACTATGGATTACGTACGTCCGTATCTGTAAATCACCCCTTTTTTATTCACCGTTTTTTTCTCTTCCTCCTTTGTACCCGATTTTTTCTTCTGATGTTGTGTTGTCTATTTTACGTGCTGCGTGGCTGCTGCGCTGGCCTCGGTCGCTAACAAGAGAGCTACTGTTACAAGCTTTGCCACTACCATCGCCATTTAGAGGAAGTTAAGTAAGCAGTGGATAATCATGATGATGATCAAACACCACCAACAACTGCGACTCCGAAGATGAATGTTTCAGCTTGTGACTCACTAGTGTCAGTGATAAAGTTGCTTTATTCTATCTCTTTCATTTCCCTTGTACACAGTGGCTATTTTGCCAAAGAAAGTCTCACGAAACATGTACTACTACAAAGTACATCTACAACAAACTGCATATTTGGTAAAATTCGTTCCTTGCAAACGCAAACGGTGTGTTCAAAAAAGCTCAAAAACTTTCGTGTTACTTCTAACACAACTAGATCATTTTTGTAGCTTTCCTTTACAGTAACCACTTTGAGCTGAACGCAAAGAAGAAAACGAACATGTAGCAAAGAGAAGGAAAGAAGTAGCAGAGCGGTTGAAAAAAGGAGCAAGAGGATTTTCTGATGTGTGAGTAGTGGTGTGTTAGTTTTGTAAACACCAAAAACTTGTTCTTCGGTTTACGTGCTAACGGATTTGATGATGACGGTAGTTTTGCTGCTGCTGTTGCTGTTGATACATGTGTCCAAAGAAAAAGAGTTACAGCGATAAAGGCGCGCGCACACACGTGAAAATCTGCCTTGGTATTACACTTAAGTCAGGAATAACTGAGGGAAAATGAGAAGACGAGGATGAGCGGACAATAAGTCAAAGGGTTTAAGGCTTCACAGCTTTTCTCTTTTTTCAGTACACTCGATACTTCATACGAGAGGAAAACTTTCTGAAACTTTTTATTTTTTCAAAAAAAATTACGTTTATATGTTTTACCACTTTCAGCAGTTCCATTTCGATACAGTAGTATGTATGGTTTCCTTCCTGGCGGGGAAAATAAACAAGGGAAAGGGCAGCCGGAGAGAAAAGATGAGTCTAGTAGCATCCTTCATTCTGCTGTGCATAATGATATTTATTCTGTCTATCGCAAAGAAATTATGTTATGGTTAGCCAGAAGAAGAAGAAGAAAGGCCCTTTATACTCAACCCCCCGCAGTGTGACTACGAGTTCACTTTTTCCCGTTATTTTGACGGGCATAACTCACACGCCACACCAAGACAAAACAAGAATAACAGAATAAGAAAAAACCGGTATGTGGTAGTAGTGAGTGCTCTCCGCTGATATGATACTTTTTCAGCGTGATATGAAAGAAACGACTACGTTCCAAAGCATTTGAGCACCTACCACCGAATGTTTAGAGGTTCGGTTCTTTTGAAAGGAGAGTGTGACTAGAAAGTGAATGGGCGCGGGTGTATGTTTGGAAAAGAAAGGAAAAGAAAAGGTACTGCTATCTAAAATATCTTTTGCGGAGAATTGGAACGGGAGTGGAACCAGCGGAACCTTATTGTTCTCTTAGATAAACCCTGCTGCTGTTGTTGGTTGCATTCGGGAGAAAATACAAAAAAGGAGAAGAAACCATATGAGCGAAAATGAGCCTTTTTACTTTCGATAGTTGGTCGCCTACTCACTCTTTTCTTCTTTACTTATGCATACTTTACTACTTCTACTTATTACGATTATGATGATGATCCTATAGTCAAGTGAGTATTCACACATGCACAAAGATTATTATTACAGTAATATGACTGCGTTGTAATAAAAGGGAGAGAATGGGAATTGGCAATGGCAAAGGTGATGGGGTTTCGTCTACAAGGAGTGAATACGAAGATGAAGTGAATGAGGCTGCAGTGGTTAAAGATGAATAAGAAGAGGTTGCTTTCTGGTAGGAAAATAAAGTAAGCCTGGTTCAAACCTAAACGAAATGAGACAATAATAGCTTGGAGGGAAGCCAAAATCGATTTTTATTATTTTTCCACTTGAGAAGGGAAATGGGGAAGTCAGAGACAGAAAAATAAAGAAAGCGGCTGTGTTGTGTTATGTATATATTTTACAGTATTTACCTTAATGTACTACCGCACACACACACACACATAGACACATAGGCTGCATATGGAGAAAAAGGAAATGTAAGCAGGAAGACGACAGGAAAAGCAGAAGGTGAAAAAAAGAAAAAAAATGATGTCGGTTTAAGTTTTTACTGTCTGACAACCCTATTCGTACACACTGCAGCATGGTCAGAAAACAAAAATCAAAGTGAAGGATAGGAGACAAAAGACGGAGCGCGTTTGATCCTTGATGTCTGAGCAGACGGATCTTCTAATATGGGCACATGTCCGTACAAGCTCCCATCTCTCTCTCTCCGCGTCAGTATGTATCGTATTTGGCAACGTGTACAACTAAAAGGAATCATTCATGATAATGCAGCTGCTGATAATGCTGACGCTACTGCGGTTGATGTTAGATATGTAGAACGTCTAGGCAAAAATTGTATACGACTATTCTCTATACTGATAGTATCCACTACTCACTGTATTACCGTAAACGGTCCAGCTGATAGGGATTGATACGGAGCAGTTGTGATTCTGTCTGTGCTTTCCCTGAAAAGATGTTAAGAATGTGTAGAATTTCAGAATCAGGAGAAAGGAATAAGGTACACCACCAGCAGCATAAGAAATAGGAAAAAAGAATTTTCCCAAGTAAAATTGTACTACTTTCTCCCTGTGGAGCATTTCGTTTAGTGGTAGTCATCGTGCCGCGCTCTCTGGTTCATGTTTGCTGTTTGAAGATAAGGCAATATATATCCTTACTCAAAATATACTGCTTGTACGAGATCTAACTCCGTGCCACTGCTACCGATGCCGTGTAGTCAAGTCCACAGGGATATGTACCTAGCAGGTATCTATAGACTTTAAAAACGGATGGACGGATGTATTGGGCCTAGTAGTAGTTCGCCTGATGTCTGAAGAGTATGTGAGTGAGAGGTCTTTTGTAATCGTCTTAGAATAATGGTTGGTGTCCGTACACTTTTGGTGGTTCCTTGCATAATGTAAGGTAGATGTAGACGAAGAGATGGTGTGGCGTTGTTGTGTTGCGCGTTGATGATCGTGATCGCTCCATGGCTAAAGTTCCGTTGCGCCTCTATGTTTACACCCAACTCTTTCACCATCACTCTTTTCACTTCAAGCAACCTTTATTTTATCAGGCTTGTTGGCCACCGAATAGTATTTTGCTTCTTTGTGCTATGCATAGGTAATAGCACTACACACAAGACTCTCCTGGTGAATGGCTATTTTCCTGTCCATTTTTTTGTGTAAGGCGGTATTATGTCTATAACTACATGACATGATATATTAAAGACCTACATATAATTCTATACTTCAAAGAAGTTAAGTCATACGTCACAGTCGTCCCGATATGCTTCTCTAGCATTTTAGGGTTTAAGGTGTTACGTGTCCACAGCAATGGTGTGCGGCGACCACGTACTGATTTAGTACCGTTTCTATGAATTTCAATACACATATAGATACCGTAATTTATATGATGATATGGCACACACAAATACATACACACTCATTTATTTTTGCCTTTGCTACAAAGCAGGATTTCATAACTTTTGGCATGAACTCATGAAAAATAAATAATGCATTTATTCTTTATGTATCTACACTGTAACGCTCTTTACCAAACCTGGTGCCGCCATCAAATGGCCGTTGCATGGTAAAAGAGTCAGCCTGAATTGCTAAGTTGAGGATGGCCACTTGAAATATTACGGCCATATGTATCATGATACTCCAGCCACGAAAGAAGTCGCACGTAAGAGATTGTGTTATGAAAATTGTTCCCCTCTTTCCTTCTCTTTTCACGAATACGTTACTCAATGGAACAAGCATGCTTCGCTACCCAAGACGAGAAAAGTAAATTGACCGATTTTACTTTGAACATGATCGCATTGTCCGTTACGTGTCTAAGTATTTCTTTGAAACGGGAGAACGTTTTTGTTCTAATGACTTTCATTCAACTGACCAGTGTCTGGCTTGTGATAACCTTTAAAGGGGAATTTATGTAACGAAAAATTGCGAAGAAGGTAAAACCTTTTATGGCAGTCGAAAAGAAATTGCGAACAAACTATCTAAATTAATAAAGACCTTTTAATTAGAATCGTGCACCACATTACATGTAACGGCGATTTGTCTTTCAGTACAAAGAACTTTCAAACATGTAAAAGCTTATCAAATGGTAACAAGCTCCAAAAACGAAGATCATCAGCATCACCGTGAGAGTAGTTTGCTTATGTAGTTTCGACACGACATCATCTGCATTTTTTCTCCTGTCCCAGCTGCTCAGAGTACATGTTCAAAGGAAAGTAGACTGTAATATATTTTAGTGAGCAGCAGCTTTCATTTGCAATAAAAAGGAAATTCAAATCATGCTGTTTTCCAGTTAGAAAAATAGGAACAAAAAATAAAGCCACTAGAAAAAGGTACTCATATAAAATGAGGAAACACGTAGAATTTTCTGTGCACATCACAGACGTCCACATTATGTGTTAGCGGAAAATGTAAAACTTTTCTGAATTGTGTGTTTTGGAGATGTGTGTATGTGTATGTGTTCTTAAAGTTAACTTGCCTGAAGCAGCAACTTTCTCCAGCCGTACGTACGGAGCTTCCTTCCTTCTGGAAAGGAGAGCTTTTGTAGATCATATCTTTTCATTATAAATTGTTGCATAACCATACGCCTTCATACGACACAGATAAACCAAAAGGGAGCTTGTTTTTAGTCACACGAGATCTTTTTGGAGTGAAGAAAAGGACAAAATGTAAAAACCCAAGCCTGAGATCAGATAGATTGTATCATCTAACTGTATACCTTCATTATAGAAAATAGAACCCAGCATTATCCCAGTTTCCACGTTTTCATACGGAATAAAACCTACATCAATGTATAAATTACATTCAAAAGGTCATGTTTCATAACAAAATATCAGTACATATATAGGGTTTCAATTAGAATATACTCAAATCACAATACTAAAGTTGTGATGTCAATAACAGTTGCATATTTTACCTGTTTACGCCTATTTAGCTATGAATATTCATTCGAGCATCTTTCTTGATAAATGTGAAAGGTCAGACCATTTTAGCATATGTACCAGTCTTCTATTTTTGTTTAATTTAACAGTTTTTCGTTTTGTTCATCGACTAGATTGCCGCAAGGGCACTGTACTCAGTCGTGCTCATTGTTTTGTCAGTTTATTATTGAATACGACGCATGATGATATCGTTTGCAGCATCTTGAATATGACGACAAATAGAAAATTTTATGGCGAATAGAATCATAAATGTACTTCATTACAATTCTCTCCTAGGAAAAGGAGCCGACTACAAAATATGTACTTTTCGACTTTCCCTGTCCATCTAGACAACAATAAGTGGAAGAATGTTGTAAAACAACTTTGTAAATACGTCATTTCTGCCAACAACAACTTTGAGTGTTTTCGTAGTCTTTTGGAGGCGTGTTGTGCACATATCCACATTTTGTCAGCAATATCATGTTACATCATGGCCTTTTCTGGCTCATAAATAATACAGAGACATCCTCCAGAATATCGTCGAACTATACTTCTTCCTTCATGAGTCTACAACTTTAAATGTCTTTCTAATATTGACAGTGAAACTTTGAACCTGCCGACCGACCGTATACTTTTCCTTGGTCTTTACTTTATATAAGTATTAACTAGTTTGCGTGCCGACAAAGTCAGCAAAATTAACGGAAGTAACTAAACCCCCTTGAGCTATAAAGTTAGTGGACGTTTGATGTGCTTTGAAGCAAACGTTATTTAACCAATCTCTATTAATGAAGTAAACTTCTGTGAGTACGTACGAGTTACTTGAGCTCCTGGCGATACTTTAGCTTATTTTACCATTAAAATTTGGCCTACTCTTAATCTACCTCGGGGTTTTTGTTGGAGCTGTGCAGCTCTATATGGTTATGAGAATTCTTCCTCTGCGGGAAGAAAAAGTTCAAATTTGAGGATACTTAGCACAGTATTTCATATTTTTACCTTCGGCGTACCTCCTCAAAACTATGTGTTTCTAGCCGAATCAAGAGCGTATTTTGCTGAAATACTCTTGACTCGTCAGTATATCCGAACTTCATCCACTATTCTATAGCTATAGACTGTTTGAAACAATCGTTGCAATTTTGTATTTGAATATTCGGTGCATAGTTGGATGATACTGTATGCCCACAAGTATTATGAGGTCATCATCATAAGTACAATATCAGAGTCTTCTAAGCATGTATGCCTTAATATGTCCTTTAATGCTTGTACACTCTTCGGTTCACAAAATTAGTTTTCTATCCGGTCTCGTCTGATGTGATTCTTTTTCCAAATCGAAGTTTGCATAAATTCCCCGTTCGAGATGGTAGTCATGCCCATCCTAACCTTGTGAGTACTTTTTGATGTGTCAATGAAGTGGAGAAAGTCTATAAAATTGCAATAAAATGACTTCATTGCACAATTTCCTCACATTTTTACAACCCTCAAATACACTACTGGCGTTAGACGAATTGAAATTCAATATGAGCAGACTAACGAAAAAAATCGTAGCTGTTTCGTGATGTAGGTGATGTAACAACTAGTCAACGCCGAAGGAGAGGTCTCTTGGAAGTCACGAGGAACTCTTTTGTCGGGAAAATCTGTGACACCATCGTTCATGACCGTTGTTGGCTCCCTGATAGTCCTGACCGTTTGCTTTGATTAACGAGAGGCCATACCAGCATTTCATGTAAATTTTTTTCTAAATAAACGGAGCTTTCACCACTGCAGAAGTTAATAATTCTTCATAAAAAGGAGGATTTAATTTCATTTTCAGAGTTCAGCTTACATTGCATTATTGACCCATTCTTACTTGCTACATTACTTGGTATGTATACACAATAATTTTTCATCCATATTTTCATGTACAGTATCTACTCTCGTGGTGGAATATATTAGCATCTACCGAATTTACTTTCTAACAGAATATAAACCTCATGTTGATGTTATTTACATGGCATATTCTGAGGTACAAATAGAATGGAAGCTACTCATATTCTGAGATGTTATACTAAATGCTATGTTGTCTGCATACCTCAAAGACGCTTTCAATTTTTTTTACAATTTTACGCATGGTTTATTTCATATAGTTTACTACGTTTATGTTGTTTAAAATTAATAATGATTCTATGGTAAAATTCAATTACGAGCACATCATCAAAACAGCAGAAATATGCCTGGATTTTAACTGTTCACCCTAAGATAAATAAATAGCTTTTTTATATTAAATTGATAAAAAAGAGTAAAAGATGAAAACTAATATAAAATGCGTTGTGTTATATAGCATGTTAAGTAACGAGCTGCTGTGGTTTCCTTGACACTTGTAAATATAACACTAAATATAAATTTGTTAGCGTTACAATAGTTTACGGAGTATACCCATGATATACATATACAAAATACACACGTACCACAATATTAACATAATGTGACAGAGAGCCAGATATACGAAAAATACAGAGCGAGTAGTTTACCAGGATTATTACGTTAAGTTCAAAGAATTTCACAATCGGGAAACAAAGTGAAGCTTTTCGTGATAGTATGAGGAAGAGAGAGAGAGATGGCAAAGTCAAAGCTCGTCGTAGATGAAGACGGAAAATGGAGAAAGAGAAGAGGTAATTAGATCAAAACGCGGTGCGTAGTTACAGGCGCCATCCTTTAGTTAGTCATAGAAAAATGTAAGTACTATGCAATATGAAAGGAAAGTTTTTTTTTGCAGACTTACGTATTATTACTATATTTGAATAGCGTGTTTTTTAAGAGTGAGTGCGTAGTGAATAGATATACTTATAGAGAGAGTTGCAGTAAGCGTTACACAGTGCTTTTTTATGTAGGCAGGAAGGATTTCAGTGAAATTCGATGTTAACTGAGCTACTACTTGTGTACATACACACAAAGAAGTAAATTTGGTGAATTATGTTACTCGGTATGTTATGTATTATAATGTAATATGCTTATATGTAAATAGCTGCATAATTTTACATCACTAGTCTGTAATCTACTCAATCTTGCTATACATCATAATTTCCTCAGCGTCGTCGTGATCGTAGCGTAGTCTCTGATAGTGTTCTGAATTCTGATTTCATACGACAGATTTTATTATATTATATTATTCATAGTTGTATATTTTATGCTATGGCTTAGTAATACGAATGTAATTTAATAAAGGCACCAAATTTAATATGAGAAAATATCTTCCGGAAATGGAATAACGATAATAAAATAAAATTCGGTGTATTGAATAGAATACAGTAGATCTTTATAGTTTACTAAATTCTTTGCTGAGCATTGATGGGCTTGCATTTTGCAACATTTTCCCGGGTTTCAAGTCTCCTCAAAATATATGTGTAATAAAAGTAAATCTCGACAGGAGGACATGCTAGTAATCAGCCAAATATTTTCTTTCCCGGTGGCAATCTTTGAAAATCTATCAATTTTCACTTTTGTGTGTGTATGTCCAAATTGTTGGGGGGGGGAAATTACCTCTTATTTGACTGAATTACGAGGAGTTTAACTTAAAGAGAAATAAAAGTAAAGTAGTATATGATGTCTCGTCTGCTTATTCCTGTGGCAAAAAAATATGTACATACTTGATACATGTTTTATATATGCGATTGACAATCACGTTGACTTTGCCACGATTTTCGTTTTTGGTAAGTAGCTAGCTGCAGAGTGAAAGAATTGAAAATCAAGATTAACTGAGAGCAAGAAAAGTTCTATGCAGCTCAGCAGCAGAATGCAATTCGTTTGCTAATAATTTTCTATCGCCTGTAAAGTTTTTACCCTTCAATTTATTCTGGTTTTTATCGCCAACTCCCTTGCATTGACTACCACAGTCAAATGTTTTTAATTTATCTCTAGGTTTTATTCTCGTCAAGACACCAATACTCTGCACACAATGTAATGTGATTTGTGTTATCATCCCTTGCCGATGATTTCAAGGCTGCAGTGAATTATATAAATTTATGTATGCGATTTCTACCAGTTTATATCTTAACATACTAACGACTACTTCTTCATGATACTACTATACGGCTATGTACATTTATATTTCTTGTGCTACGTCAATATACTACCCAGGTCTCCAATACACATCTTTTGACCAATTTCTTTGCAGCTTCAATTTTCCATTTCTCTCTATGCATCTTTTAGGTACTTATTGTTAGTTTGAGTGAAAGAAAAAATCCATCGTCGATAGAAAAGGCAGAAAGTTCCAATTACTCACACAAGTAGTGCAAATCTCCCTTGAAACCAGATAATATATAAGTATATATGTGGTTTTGTATTCGTTATTTTAGTAATAAAAAATGTGTACACTACGATCATCAGACGGTTAGATTGATATTTTTAAGTTTGCTGCAAAATATTTTTGTAAGCGTCATAACACATTTGAAATCTGATCAAGAAACTCGAAGTTTTGTTGCACGTAAATAGATTAAAACTAACCGTCAGTTAATTAAAGTTTAAATCTTTTCCCCTACCAGTAATATTCGATTTTCTTTCCACGAACATTGATTGTTTTCAGTATAGTTAGGTTGGTAGTAGTTTTTAAAAATATTTTCCACAAACATTGTTCTCTTTCCTAATTATATAATATAAGTCTTCAAAACAATTCAACAGAATTACATACACATATTTAGTACACATACACATAAATTTACCAAAACCAACTCCTTAGGCTCTCTGACATACAACATTCAATCAAATTTCGAATTAAGTCATTTAATTCCTTTAAAATTTGACTATTGGAAGTTATTATCCAATGTATGTGTACTTACGTATCAGACCCACACGTTTTAAAAATAAAGTGTACTTGTATTGTCTACTACATCTACATATATTATTGACTGTTAACTTCTAACAATATAAAGTTGCATTTGTTCTAGAATTCAAGTTATTTCTATGCTGACTGAAATATGTCATCTACCTAAACAAAGCGTCTGTTCACATTACTCTGTTATTTTAGGTTAATCAATTTGTTCAAAGTTAAATGATTGAAACATTAAACTAAAATAACCAAGAAACGTGAACAGACTTAACAATTATGTAACGGTCACTAATAACGATTTGATCGTGTTATTGCTTCACTCGTAATAATGGCGGTATTAAGAACTAGAGAGGAAATATGTGTCTATGTTCGTTTCTATTGTAACAACGTCCGTCTCCGTTTTATTTCACTATCATGGACAAGTTTCAAGTCCCCAGCATTCCCTCTCTAGTACTTGATATCTCCATTCTAATAACAAATTCACGTTTCATTTCATACTATATAATAAACATATACTTATTATTGCTCTATCATTCCGAGTCCTGAACAATCTTCATCCAAATAAATTATCTAGATATTATTGTGATCAAAAATAGAAATAAATCGTTAACCCGTGTAAATAATGAGATAACTGTGTACAATAATCAAACAGAAAACAATTTGTTGCCCATTTTAAATTATAAGGTATATGTTAGTATAAACTGTCATCAAATGATACTCATACATACGTACTTTTGTATCGTGTACGTGTACCGTATCATGCCAGACTACATCCCAACAAGTTACTCTTAATCATCTTGTACGATCACAATTATTGTTTTGAAAAGTTAAAATAAAATCCTTTCTAATTGTAAGTTTTCGCACTTTATTTCAGATACCTGATTGCAAAAGGTTGTGTCATCAGTAGTGAAAGTTTTATATATACTAAGTGTATGCATACACATTTTCTATTTGCATCATCAACATGTTATTAATCCTCTGTAATTGTTTTTTATCATTTCTCCGAACTAATATACGTTACTACTCTATACTGCCTATAAGTTGATTTTTTTCCTCTATTGTATCATCATAATAATATATTTCATGTTTGGATTTGCTACATTTGGCATGATAACGTAAAATTTGCACGGTTGCACCAGTGATTGTATGTAGTATTTTCTAATAACAATAATTTGTATGTACATGATAGAGAGTCAAACACCATTCGCACCAATTATCATATTACATACACATTTTTAGTTAACCATTACCATGGACAGAGGTATATTTTAAATATCTTTCTTACCCACTAATTTGACGGACAAAGGTTTATGATAATATAGTATGATCCAATGAAAAATGTTTTGGAAAATTCTGATAGATTGTTTTGGTTGCCGTTTTTGCGTTCGATCTCTTAACAAGTAAGAATATTTTGTTGAAACTTTGTTTTTTTTGTGAATTTCCATCTTACGCTAGAATATACTTTTTTAAAGAAAAGCTGTACGGATGGAACTTCTTGACCGTGACAGTTGTTTGTATATAACAGCATCTTCACCTGCTTCAAGATCTATTAGTGAAAATAGACGAGGTGGAGGCACATCTGAGCTGAGAAGCCATTCTGGCGTGCCAGATTCTGGAGACTTAAATGATCCCTGATCGGTTGAGCCTGGTGGTGTAAGGAAAGTGGTTCCAAAGCTACTAGGAGTGGAAATTTTTGAAGCATTATCGTCGATCATTGTACGTTCTAGAGCAAACGGGCTTGGTGTCCGTCGCACGCGTTGTCCATTTCTAAACGGTGATCTACGTGTAGTGCGTCCGCTAAAACTGTGACTTCTTTGGCGGTTTGAAAAGTCATCTAGACCGGGAAAATGACATCAGGTAGTACATTACTGTTCATAATAGATGTAATAGTTTGAAAACTAGTTCTATTTTTACACACAGAAAGCTATAGAATCTATTTTATTAATAACTCAGAGCTGATTGCTCCACACATTTTTTTGCCTGTACCAACCAACCTTCTATATCTCCCTGCATTTTGGGAAATGGCTGGGAGAAGGCATCTCTTGACTTTTAATGCTCATATTTTGTGCTCACCTTCCATAAAATGAAGATACGTTCTGACTTCTGGCAAGTAGCTCATGGAAGAGTAATTGCTTGGACCTTGTGGTCGCTGGTGATACGCGTACATTGTAGGTGAGCTGGGTGTGCTATAGCGTCGTTGCTGCTGTGGATCCACATGAGGCCCACCTGTAAAATGGTGTAACAACGCTGCTCAGAAGAGAAAATATACTATAACGAAACTCTGAAACAGAACGGCGGCAGCTACCCGACAGATACATTCATACATTGCAGTAGTACAGCGTTCATAAATCTACTAGCTGCTTGCACGAACACCATCTCGCCAAGCAAAGTTTGCTGGTGGCGGAAACACAAAAACAGATTCTACTTTTTCTAGAGCGGAAATTTCTAGAGCATACATAAACTTTGCTCGTTTGTTGTGAAAATCTTAAAATTCGACTTTTTTTAAATTCTACGAAAAATACTCTGCATTATATGAAGTTAGTCGAGGTAGGTGGGTAAGTACACTTGGCTTGAATAATGAATACTGCGCTAATCTCATTATGCATTTTTCCAGTGAAAATAATGACGGGGAAACATGCTGGATGGAAGCTCAGTATAGTAAAAAGAGGGTAAATAAGGACGTAAATATGTATGTACTATATGGGTTTAAAATAGACTTACAAGCTTCGAACGGACTTTTTGGTCGTATTTGAAAATTCGGCGGTGGGGTGGTGGGCGTTGATTTGGATGATCTTCTACTTCCATCAACTATTAACATGATAAGGGAAACATGTGACCAACAACATTATTTATAGTGTCATCGATCGATAGAGGGTGAAATAGGAAAGAAGAAACAATAATGGAATGATGCTAAAACAACTGCAGCATGCATAGACCGCGCATCAGGGGGGGACAAGGAGGGGACAATCCTATCCTGCAATGTATTAGGCTCCCTATCCTGTAATGTTAAATATGTCAATTTCAGGGGGGGACATGTCCCCCTTGTCCCCCCCGGATCCGCGGTCTATGGCAGCATGTATCAGAAGCACAATGTATTACCGTTGCGATAGCTACTTATAGGAATTAGCATGTACATGCACTCAATTTTCAATATATCTTGGGGGCATCTGTCACTACGTGATATCGATATGCGCCCAGTAAGGTACATTTTCAAGGGAGATTTTCTAATTTGGGTGTAGTTTAATGGATATTCAACTTACAATAGTTGAGAACATTAGAAAGATGTGTGGGTGAGTTTTTCTGGCTGATTTGTTGACTTTGTTGCGTGTCCGCAGAATTGAAAGTGTCTTGCCGCACTGCCTTTCCAGGTGCTGGTGGTACTGCTGCTGGAGTTGAAATTGAACAAGCAGGTGAGCCGATGGTAGGTGTCCTGGTTGGTGTGGACCGATGATGATATTCCTTATCAAGTAATTTTTGGGTTTCTATTAGCGGAGATATTACAGGTGACTTGATACTACCGCTGCCGAGCTCAGTTCGAGTCTTGACAAGTACAGGAGGTGGAGTCGTTCTCTCTGATGATTGGGGTACAGACGAGTAACGGTAATTCGGAAATCCTGCCATATTCACGAAAAGAAACAACGAGCTGAACATGAAACTAAAATTATGACTTCTCGGGGTGTAATATAAAGTCAAGTAGAACATATTGGGGTAATGCATATTTATGTTCCATATACGTGGTCCCGCTATAATACACATATTATACAGGATTACGAAGTGTAAAATATGGTACACACCAGACTCAAGCATATTTCTTTTTTATCTTCAATTTGCACGAAAACATATACTCATTTTTATGTATTTATCAATAGCATTTCTCCAACAAATACGACACGAACAACGCCAACAACAGTATTTCTGATTCATGATCATCATCATTGTCAGGAATTTGACTAGTAAAAAGGTCATTCGATCATGTACAATCTTACACAGTGTTCGAATACAAACCGGTCAGACTATAAAAACTCATTTTCTACTAACCTGCGCGTCTATCGCAGTAAAAGTTTCATCGTGAACCAACGAGAGTCAAACGATCATTCCAACATTTTGGAATAGAAACAACGTACCTACGAACAATACATTTTTTATGTTATCTTACTTTGGATATACGAACTGTGAGCCATTAATCCCGAACCTTCTAGTTGGCCAGTGCCACTGCGATTCGTTGACCTACTATTGGGTGTGAGTCCAATCAAAAGTGGATTTCTGGACTGCCGTCGGTTATCACTGCTACCATCGTTGCTTTCATCACCAGCAGCTTCATCTGCAAATCTCACTCGTGTTGGTAAGTGCGGCTTGTAGCTTCGTCTTGCAGCTGAAATTGACGCTTCTAAACAAGCACAGCAAGCAAACTGTAAAACAAAGTGAGAGTCAAAAAAGAGAATGGGATGAGAATGTGAAGGAAGGAGTCACGCTGGGATTTCATAGATATGTATTATCACCATGCACAACTACCCAACGTCGGTGGCTAAATACAACTTCAGCTATGTAGGAGTTTCAGCAATTTTTGTCAACGAGAAAATGTACGTGGTCAGTAGATGGAGAAAAATGTTCCGCGGTACACATGTCTCTTGTAACGACATGAAACATGTGTGTACAAAGAACAATAACACTATCCTCTCAAATTACTTCATTCTAATTAGTATGTTTGGCATGTTCCGTAAATGACACTAATTATATTACACAAGATCCATTCAGGAACATTCTCCACATAGAGATACTCAGCTGTTACAAAGAGCCTATAAGAAAACAGCACACGGGACAAACAGAGAAAAATGAGACTGACAGACGTAAACCCATTAGGAATTTGAATGTGTGAACGTACTTTTCTACTATACTCATTTTTGTTTCACATAAAACCTAACGGTAAATTGCCTAGACTTGGGCACGATTTATTGGAATTTCATGGGAGACAACTTTGTTCTTGAACGGTCTGTCTCTGTGTGTTAGAATTTTGTGGAAAGTATAAGGCTAAAACTTTCAAATGTATAGGTTCATTGTATGTGTATGCATGATTCTAGGATCAAGTCGAAAATTGGAAATGGTCTAAAGTTGTACGGACGAAGATAAGGGTGTATGGCAAGTAAATATTTCAGAAGCAATTTAAATAGGAAATGGTGTAAATAAGTAAGAGGGTTTCTATAAACGTCGCTTACCAATACAAATATAAGCAGTGGAATCCCAGCGAGCAACGCAACAAATAAATTTCCCAAATTGTCAGCGGCAGACATGAGCCGCTGTTGATGTTGATGGCGTAAATTCCACTACGTTATCTGAACTGAGAAAAAAGTTCACAGGAGCGGAAAGAAAAGGAGGAGACGTACAGGCATCCACTTCAAACAATGTGGATGATGATAATGATGGTGACAGGAAGAAAGGAGACCCTTGTTCAAAGAGAAGCAGCAGCCGAGATGAGCTTGCTCTTTTATTTGCACCACGAACAACAACCGCAGAGGTAATAATGCTATTACTATGACCAGCAACAGGAGCAGGTGAGAAGAGTTTGTCCGTTGATGTGGAGGCAAGTGAAACAGGATGGGCTGTATTTGTAGCAGTGTTGTAACTTGGAGCAGCAGCAACAGTAGAACTTGGACACGGTTCCGTTCTCAATACCACTTGAAATTGTAATAATTTCCTCCGAGTCCAAATCCGACTTTTCCTGATCTCGTCCGGGGAAAATAAGGCAAGAGATTCCTCCATGACTTTCCATGAGAGTGCTGATGGAGGTGAGAAGAGAACCTCGTTATATATGGTATTCTTGCACCTGACGGATGGAGATGATGACCAGCTTTATTATGGCGACAAGACGACGACTATTACACAGGTTCTCTTTCTCAGGATTAGTTATGTTGGCATTTTTTGTACCTTCATACTTTACCTACTTATATATACATGTATCATGTATGTATGTTATAAAGCACTCAGTTTGCTGCACTTGCTGTCTCTATCTATCTATACGCTATATCATCCACCACAAAGAAAATGTTTTGGTATTCTGCACAATATCGGCTTTCTACAGAAGAAAAATCTCATACTTCCCTGATCGCATAGCACAAAAGGTTGAAGGCTCAGATATCGGAACTCAGCTCAGGTACTCCATGGATCTCGTCTAGAGCATTCTTTCTTCCCCGAGTGGCAAACGCACACACGACGCAGCATGCAGGCACACGGATCATTCTCAATCCGGACATGATTAGTGTTCCTGGGAATGAATGGAATATTGAAGTAGATGAAACGTTGATTCCAGCACTACAGAAATATCGTGCTGCCAGAGTAGGCTGTTCAAGGTGTCATTGTCATATCACTTTTTGACAAGAAGATTTTTCACGGGGCCACCATGCCGCCAAAAGATAAGCGAAGCAACTTTCGTTTCAATTTGTTTTTTTCTATTTCATTTTATTGTATACGTGTATATGTCTACATGTTTCCCGCCCATCATTCTCAGAAAGAGACAAGTCGGATGTTTTATTCTGTGTGGTAACTTAAACGGAACGGCAATTACTCTTCTGCGGGAGAATAACAGTATTCGTGTACACTATATAATAATATGTTGGATGCACGCAATCGCCACTTCTGGTTGTAAAGGGGCTACAGTGATAGGCTTTTTATAACTTTAAACAATTCGTGATGACGTTGTAGAAAGTTGTCGTCTGAAGGCGATGATGTACCTCATGAAGAGTTGCGCATGCATTTACTTTACGAGTATATCAAATATAAGCAAAGTTTATTTTAGGATATTTTTGATATTCGCCGAATAGGAGAAAGGCAGAAGTGACAGCATGGTTAAACTGTTAGTTATGTTCTTAGATGCTCATGTCTTATTCAGTCTATTTATTTTTTCGCTGCTTTGATTTTTTTTTGGAAAAAAATTAATAACTTTTTATAACTTTAAAGGACACAGCGATGACGGCGAGATGGAGACCCTAAGCTCGCAGAGTTTTTCCTCTCTGGTGTCAGTGCAGTGTGCTTGGGAGTGTGAAGACGGAGTCAGGAGGAGGATAGAGACGACGTGTATGACTTGAGTTTTTGCGGGTAAGTAAAAATAGGACGTTGGGTTAGTCGACGCACTATTAGTATTGCTTTAGCTACTGTTATGTATGTACACTATTTATTCCTGTCCTCTTTTCGCTCCCTTGGTATCGAATCTGGTGAAAGTTTTTCTGCACATTTTTACCAATTTTTTTTCCTGCCCGATCTATTTTGTGAGATCCTACCTACGTCTATTATACGTTCAGGAACCCTGTAAAACAGCTACGACTGCCCTTTTAGTTAATGATGAAGCGAAGGAAAAAGTGACGAAGATTGGTGAATTGCTATATTATGGCACTTACACTTTTTTCGTGTTTCACCGTTCCACCGTGTGATGTAAGCAGTCAGAGTAGCAACAGCAAGTTTTTGTGCTCTTACTTCGGCACCGACGAAAACGAAAGTGTCAACTACCCTGGCTCACTTTTGTGGAGGAGAGTATAAAGGGAAAGAGGGAAAGGACACCCACGGCAAGGAAATATTATTTTTCATCTACATATATCAGTAAAAGAAAAATTATATAACAAAGTAGCACTGCTACAGGCTGAAAGTCCATACGAATATAGGCATGGTCTGGATACTTCAAGACGATGATGTTGCATGCTCTCGTAAGTTCCTGCGAAATACTTTTCGCTACAAATTCCTGGTATATGTACCATAGTTTTCTGCTCTGAAGTAGTAAGTAGTCAAAGTATAAGTAGTCGGGTAATAGTTGAAAAACAGTTTTGTATGTAAGTCAAGCGTATAGTAAGAATGTATATGATGATGCGGTATTTTCTTTCTAAAAATCTCTTATTCTCCGAGGTCCGTGTGTGGGGTGTGCGTCGGATGAACGAGTATATATGTTTCTGTCTATAATGCTTTTTTCTACGTCTTCTTTTTTACTCTTCCTTTCCTTAAAAAGTTTTGTTTTCTTTGTGCTGGTAATCCGATATGATATGATGCTTTTTTCTCTCTCTTGCCTTGCTCGAGCATTTATTTCTTCTTCTAACTTGTTCAAGTTGCTGAAGCAGTAGATAGTCCACCATCACAACTACTTTCCCTCAGACTATTATCGGCCGCTGTAGGGACGGTATTCACACAACTTGTAGTAGTAGTTGTTGTAGCGGCAATAGGGAATAAAGAAGTAGTAGCCGAACAAGAAGCGTTTCTCATCATCATCAGCAGACAAGAAGAATTACTCGTTTTTATACTGCAGAAGATGGCAACGTAAAAAATGTTGTGACGACGACGACGACGACCAGGGGATAGCACTCTGGCTGCAATGTTGATGAGTACGAGAAAATGATGGGGGGATGACGATAGTAACAATCTAATAATAGAGAGCAATAATAGAGGCAGTAGTAAGTAGAAGCAGTAAATGTACAACCACTGCGTTTTTCGGAAGTAACTGAATAAAGCTCGATGCTTGTGTTTAGTTGTCTTTCCCTCTCTTCCTCGACTTGACCATTTAGTTTGGCTCCAGAAGGCTTATTGCTTGAAAAATAATGCGAGTATACATCAGTCCAAGAAAGTAATGTAGTATAATGTAATGTAACGGGAAATGAATAGTTTCTTGTTTTCTATTTAGCGTCGTTTAGGTAGTCACAGCTTTATTCGTCGCACACACACACACACACATACACACGATATGTATGCATATATCTACAAGTTAGTACCTCAATATTGCATACTCTCTTAAATGATATCCCTTTTAACTCTCTTTACTGCTTTTGGCAATATCGTAATAGACGTGTTTAGACTTACTTTCTAATAACTTATACACATATATATGACGACTATATTATATTGAAAAGGACAAGACCAAGTTGTGAGAAAGTACTACATAATTTTGAAGCAAGTGGAAACTCTAGTGCTTACCGATAAACGTAACCAAGTAAGTACGTACTTGAATATGAGTTCCGTTCGTTGTTGAAAAGTTTTGTGTATTTTGCTATTACATCATTACTACTGAAATGGGAAAGCATCATGTGGACTGGTTGAGCCTTTGCGAGACGGGAAAGTTGGGGGGGTGAGCATGATGAGAGCGTGTATACATGTGTCTTTTCGTGGAGGAGAATGCGTCGTCCAACAAGAGAAGGATCGATAATGCTCTTTTTCCTACTGCAATAGCATGTGATAGGATGTCTGAAACTTGGAACATATACAGGGAATGCTGGTTCCACATGGGCATCGTTTATAGTCCTGTCTTATTTATATCCATAATACATACACACATGTAGCACGCATGCAAGGAATATGTACATAATAACACACAAATAAACTTCACTCGTATTTTGTTACTTTTTAGAGGTGTAAGTAACTTTTCCAAGCCCTTTACATTGTCAAGCTCAGCAGTTTTATAATGGTATGTGTAAATGTGGCTATAGGTATGCATATAAGATATGTGAACTATAAGCACACACTCTAGGAGTCCTGGTACCCAAAATTTACTTTCGACATTTTAGTGCCGTCAATGTAGTAAATATATGAGCCATGATTGTGGCCTTTCCAAGCAAATTGGAAAGTGGAAGTAAGAAAATGACGGGAAGTAACTAAAGTATAAACCATTTTCAAGAGTCATAGTGAACAACTGAACATTATTTTTGATCAGCTCCCAACCGGCAGTAGAGGAGCGGCACCAAAGTTCGTTTTATATGTATATTATATGTTTTCACTTCCTCTCCCAGGCCCAGAAAGGGAGATAGGAAAAATTTAGTTTTTAGTACGGCACCGGCTTGCTAACGTTGCGGTACATGGGCTAGAGAGGGAGAGGGAGAAGTTTGCTGCAATGGTAATAGACGTTTTAAAAGAAGGATTGTTCTTCCTTCACTGCCATTTTATTACAACAATACTTCTTGGAAAAACAACTAGCCAACTATAGTAGTAACTCTCTTCTTACTGGAGGAAGACGACGATGAAGAAGCTAGCGAGAAATGAAAATACAAGTGGAAAATAAGATGGAGAGAGGAAAGGGCATCTCTTTACAAAACTACTCACCCTTTCAACCATGCTTACAGCTTTTATTTACTCCTCCACAGTCTTTCATGACTTCTTACTAACTGCTTAAATGGAAAGCCTATTTATTAGTG
The DNA here is from genome assembly GCA_027744055.1 of Callyntrura sp. NNG-2020. Taxonomy (NCBI): domain Eukaryota; kingdom Metazoa; phylum Arthropoda; class Collembola; order Entomobryomorpha; family Paronellidae; genus Callyntrura; species Callyntrura sp. NNG-2020. The sequence goes on from JAHZNE010002200.1 coordinate 30,128, forward strand.
TTTTTCTTTATCACGCTCAAGTTACGTAGATCCCCATTTGCGGCATTCTTCCTCCCTACCAGGAGCGCAAGGCAGGAGGTAAACAGTCACACACACACGTCTGGCGTTAAGAATAAAGGTAAAACAGGAAGTGAACAAGGGACATCTAGTTCCAAGGGCATCCGTTTAGGTTTCAAGTATATGTATTCCTGCCGCTGCAGGTACCGCCATTGTGTACATAAAATGCTTATCTCTTTTCTCTGTCTTTGTGAGTTCCACTTGTTTTTTGTATACCAATGAGGTTTCCTCCTTCTACTTGACAGCTGAAATGTGAAAGGAGAACATAATATCTAGCTAATAATGAATGGGTGTACTAGTTCTATTTCGCCAACGTGTACATAGTTTACGAAGTATTTGCTCTTTTATTATTATTCCGACTGGAAGAACAAAGCCTATCATGTAATTTAATGCCACACAGCATAATGCCTACATTTCCGTGCTGAAACTGGAAACATTACCAGGCCGTTCTGCGCCTTAGAACACCCGGATTTATTTTGTGAACGGGTTACCATTCATAAACACAATGTACGTGTAAAAGTACTGCATTCCTATACACATTGTTTTACGAATGTGTAAACTCTGACAGAAGTTCCGCCTTCTTACATTCAATAACCCTGCAGGCAATGGTTAGAAAAAAATCATAATCTCCTTGCAGCCCATGTCCTTCCTGTAACAGTTTCTTGGTGAATACTCTGCAGACAATGGCAACTTAAGCACCCCCGCATTTTGGGATGACGTGAAAGAATTTCCACGCTAGAAGTTTATAAACAGGCGTAAAGTTGGTAGCTAGACCTGTCTCGACATAGCCTTTTCTGTGTATTAATACTAGTGTACTTAGGCTCACCCAAAAATGCTGGCGTTGGTTCATCATCTGCAATACTAGGAAACACGAGTGAATGTATTTTATCTTTAGAAAACACTGCATAATGAAGAAATTTGAATGTAAATTTATGTGCTGAGTAGGACTTCGTCAAGCACAGAAATGCTGGACAACACTTTGTCATTTGGCATTTAACCCAGTGCAAAAAATGACAAGAGTATTTTATTATATGCGTATTTAATTACGAAGAGACAAAAACCACAAACCCGAGTAGACTTCAAAATACGCGCTCTCGTAGTAATATATATATATATACTGCTTGCTGCAGTTGTGGCAACACTTTAAAACAGTAGAGAAATGGTAAAGTTACTACAAAAACGAGATTTTTGGATTAATGAAGGCAGTAAACTCTGAACATTGTTGTGATGGGAATGGTGGTTTAAATATGACATGGCATACACGTATTTTGTAAATGTATTGCATCGAAGCGCTGCTAGCCTGTTATAGCATTTTTATTACTGTAATTTATGAATGGCAGCTGCAGCTGGTTGGTTGGTAGCACATTCATGAATGAGTTACTACAAGTATGCAGCTAAAAAACCTTTTACATCAAAGTCATATTTTAAATTAAATAAAAAAAGTATCTTGTGTAGACCACTCACTAATTTATTATTGGCTTGGTTTTAAACACGCTGAAGGCTACGAAGTATGGGGTAATCAGCTCGTTTCAAGTTTGAAGTCAAAGTCCCCATTACACTTCATCCCCATGAGTGATTGCAAGATTTCATAAGAGTTGCATAAAAAAGTGTCGCTTTGCTGGGGGATGATGGGAACTTTTTTGCCCACCATTAGCTCAAACTGTGCGGAATTGCTGAAACAAGCCTAAACTGAAATTGTTAAAAACGTAAAACGTACATAACGACTACCAAGGAAAATCGTGATTCATTTTGAAGAGTACATATGTCTACCATACCATATTGGTACCTAGGTACCAAGGTACCATATTTGCATTACCTATCTCCGCCATTTCTCATGCAAATATGGCAATTAAAAATGGCGTTATGAAAATCACGCCAAAAACACACATTCTAATCAACTTTTGCAGTCGTGTAGAGTTTACATTCAAGAACATGCGAAATCGTGGCTAAAACTCGTTACACTTTGTTTGCTTCTCCTAGCAAGAAAGATGAAAGCCGCATATGTACACATAATAAATTAGTTTAATTTTTAACCACTTCAGCTGCCCGTTTTTTTCAATAGTCATTAGTCATTATATTAGGATTCCCTTCTAGATATGAACACTAACTAAGCTGTTTGGATTATACATTTTTAAACGCTATGTACATAATGTGTGTAAACATAAATTTACGAGCTCTTTTGTGCTGTACTACATTGAAAGCCCTTCTGGACGGACGAATAAAAGAAGCACACAGAGTGTGAGTTTCTCTAAACCCAATTTTGTGAAAAGGTACATAATATCCACGTCGTGAAAAATGTATGCCGGATATAGCTATAAACGCTATTCCGAATTCATCGTCGCCAACACTGACGCGACGCAGTTGTAGTATGTAGGTATAATGCAGTGTAATAGGTAACGTAACGTATCGTAACAGTGTTCAATGCAGAGAGCTACTTCTAAGCACTTTCTAGTCTGGTGCTACTTAATTACTTGAATAGATTAGTATTCTTGAAAGCTTGTTCACATAAGATAGGGTACACACACATACGTAACGATTTTCTGCATGTAAACAATACGACAATGTGGTGGTGAATATGTTTACTTTCAGGTATTCCCTGTTAGATAATAGTGTTTCTATGCAGTTCATAGGTTCATGGTTAGTTGTCAATACAACAAAGCAGCTCATTTTATTTTTACGATAACTGGTATACTTACAGACGCTCCTTGTATTTGAATGTAGGGTACAGATTACGTATGACTAATCCCGACAAAAAAAGGAAAATGACGTGCGTCTTTTTCGCGATCATGCATGGTCATCTCCTATTATCATCCATTACAGAGAATATACGTTCTTAGATAGACCATTTAGGCATTCAGCATTACTATGATCATATGCAACCGTCTATAAAAAGTAAGAAATTTAAAAGAAAAAAATGTGCGATATCCATTTGAAATAATTACCTACCTATTCTTTGTAAATGTCAATGAGCAGCATGCGATCAAATGATGCAAAGAAAGTGTTTCCATCCTCTAAAAATGTCAATGTCATTCATTGTTCTATAAAGCCAAAATAAAGGGTGAGGAACGAAAAGATACATAATCGTAATTCACAATTTGGTATGAGTCTTGTGGGCAACGGCACTTGTCTTATAAATGAGAAGTTCTTTAGACTTTTACGTGAATAATGCTGTTGGGTGTAAGAGTATCTTAGTTACAAAACATTACTAATTAGTTAGTACAGTCAAGGTTTGTAAAGGTATATAAATCCTATACTGAAAAAAGCCGCCGTGGGGAAATCCCAGAATACTGAAGTAAACAAAAACAGTTAATTCAGGTTTTAGTACCACAATACGTGGTAAATTAACTGTAGGCGTTTTTCATTGAAACGTCAAATTATAGCATATATCATACTAATATTATGAATGGCTATACTTTCCTAATTCATCCAGTTAAATTTCATATAACAAATTTATATAGGCAGCAACATGCAAACCAAATGTATAAATAATTTGGGTCATGTACGAGCTGTGTACACTACCAGAAATGTTAGAAGTGACTTGGAATAATGGGGTCAAATGTAGACATAGTATTAGGAATGACGTCAAATTATTAATTCATTCGGCCAAGTACACTTGGCTGGTTTTGGGGTTTTCAATTTCCAGCTGCCTAGCTTTTCAAGTATTCTTCCTTGACACTACGGAAAAATGTTAGTTATCGCAAGGAGCTATCGAAAGGACTCAATATCTCTTGTAATGACGAGATTTTTTTCTAAAATGTATTCTCAACCAAAACAGAGATGTCGAGCTCTGAGCAAACAAATTTTCGCTATTTCGCTTCGTTATTCTATACACTGTGCAGTCAACAGGGTAGAACGATAGTAGAAGAACGAACGCACATATTTTCACGCCCGCCCGCACAGGTGTGGTCGGTATTTACATAAATCACCCAAGTGGTTCACATCATGTGGCCACATTTTTACATTCACTTTGGTTTGTTGCCGCATCGCATTATTAGTGTCAACGTTCATCATGCATACCGCAAGGCTAAAAGGGATTTTGCTGAGTTTTTCTTCCTGCTTCTTGCTAAAAAAAGGGGGATGCTGCTGATCAGTAATCGTTATCTACTACAGGTAAGAAGGTCCTATCACGAACTCAAATAATTTACCGTAAAACTGTTGTCAACACCTGCTGTTTTGAAACGAACATAAGGCGAAATATAAAAATGAATTGCACAAAAATGTCATTTTAATCTTTCAACAAGTTACTTACAGATTATTAAATTTAAATGTATTATGGAAATTGTTTAGTAATTTTATTAAAATTGCAAATAATTTTAAAACATTTTTTTCTTGGGGTTGGTTTGTCTTGAAGGCGACTGAAGATTATGTTTAAACCTCATCAATAAATTTTTTTTTTCTTGAAAGCGGGGTTCACCGCAGTACAGTTAGATACACGCAAGAAGCCGGCTGATGTCCAAATGTGAAAACGGAAACAACCCTCAGTGGTTCTGTGATCCATAATCATGTGGTGGGTCTGTCGTTGATAATGAGCTCGTTCCGCTTTGCTTTCTTTCAATTTCAACGCCAAAGATTTTCCACAAAGATATAATTAGCATTCCAAGTAAGATATCTTAAAAGTCTAGTGTATACAAAACGTGAAATAGCGCCCCCAACTAAAAAATCTCTTGCGTTGAAAATGACCTTGCTTTGTCAACGAAAAAACTATATTAACACGACTTTATATTCATCTTCAAAGACAAAAAGTGCATTTACTATTTATTGCTCGTTTGCGTGTGAGACAACTGATGACTGTGAGTTCCACCACCGTTCCTATTATTCTTTCATTATCTGCGTTGGCACCGGTTGACTGACTACGTATATTGTTGATTTTCGTTTGTTGATGTTTAACTTGCAAAGTGGAATGCTCACAATACTCACAAGATCTCTGTGTGTGGTTATTTTTTTATACTTATACTATTCAAGTGGTATCTTACTTATTTATACACTTGTTCATCATAATTGTATTTAGATTCAACTGAACAGACAAGACAAAACTTATAAAATGGTCCTAGTCATGGTTGGAGTATCCAAGTTGCGATAAACTCGTCAGAATACTGTCGACTGTGTGCCACTTTCTTGATCATTTAACATTAAATAAGCATGTAACAGTTATATAGATCTATTCACTTTTAATCTCCATTTTGTTTTTACCTATCCGTGTGTGTAATAAGACGGACAATGTATAATACAATAATACACAGTCAGAATAATAAGAATTCTTTTATGCAATTCAATTAAGACTGATAGAAAAAAAAACAGAAAAAAATGAACCTACGGAATCGTGGATCTCCTAATTACAAAGGAAAACATTCAGGACATGTGACAGGATGCTATATAGCACTCATGCAATCAAATGTATAAGCAGGAGCTTGACCAGATTGTTTTTGCAAATAAATGATAATGATGATTCATGACGATGATGATGATGATAATAATGTTTACCTATTTTCTGCATCCCCATCCCCATGTATTAAAGAAATGACAGTGCTTATTTTAATTTTTATTAAAATGTACAAGTGACAATGAAATATCCATTGTTTCTTCCAATCACACCATCTTCGCCATTCGCATGGTAGACGCTTAAGCCTACGATTCTATTATCTAAGATGTAAGACGTTGCTAGGTGCCAGAAGATAAATAATTTTATGCTCTACCATTACTACATTTGCAGCACAGTTGCTACGTGATACGCTTATGTACGTAGGTGCATGATCGAGGTACTACGGTACAAGAAATCGACAGTTGTCAAAAAGTTCCTTTTAGTAGACCAGCAGTCCCCTATGCCCTATCTTTCCTTAAATATAGTCAATAGTGACCAACTTCAGTAAATGATAGGATATGAAAGGTGCGTAAAGGTTTTTTGTTATTGTTGATGAGAGACTATCAAGTGTCGACTTGACTTCAGGAGTTTGCTCATTGCTGTGCTCATTTAATTTCATTTTAGTTGGCCAAGGAACAACAACATTCACTTGACTCACCAGTTACCTAGATTCAAAAAGTATTTTCTGCAATTTTGGTGTCATACTCTGAACGGTTGTTGCAGCCGTTTTTCATAAGTCACTTGGAGCTCTGTCGCGCTGTCGGCATTCTTAAAGAGGTCGTGATTGTGCATCGTATGAACTACGGTGATGAGAACGGTTTACAGTGATACAATGTCATTTTTATCTATAAAAAATAAAATGGGCCTATTATTTAATTCGTGTTTAGTTTTAGTGATTATACTAATAAGTAATATTGATCTTGCGACAAGTATATCCCTGGATGATGAGTTGACAATTACATACAGTCAAAAAGTTGCCCTAGATAAAGTAATGTTTGTTAAGCTATTAATATAATGGTAACTCCTGGATAACCTAAAAAATAACTGATTGCTGATTTTTTTGTCTTATTATAGTTTCGGGAGCTCATAGCGTCTCGACTCCCGCATGATTACATGAAAGAGGACATCTACTTAATTAGGTGGTTAAGAGGTATGTGCATAATTCAAAATAACAAAGCAGCGCATTTTAAGATTACGTTTATTTATCGCATTTTTTGTAAACAGCGCAAGGTTTCGATTTAAAGCGCACAGAGGACATGCTCATGCAAGTAAGTTCATACAGAAAAGCGTAATAATATTAGCAACAGTAGTAACAACACAGCATCATTTTAGGAGCATGAACAAGTGATAATTTGAAACTTCTCGAATTCATAGAATCTGAAATGGCGTGAGGACAACAAAATGGACGGAATACATACCGAGGACTGGTCAGATATGGAAGCAGACTATCCCTACCACATCGATGGCTTCGATAAGCAAAATCAGCCTGGTAAAGCATAAATCTATTCATCAGAGTTTTAACAAAATATATATAAAAACTGTGTCTGTGAATCGTATTTTTTCTGTTAACAGTAATCACTGGTAACATTGGGGATTGGGATTTGAGAAGGGCCTCTGTCACCGGGAGAATTCAGCGTGTTCTCCGTTATCTGGACAAAGCTATGGATGACGCCACCATCAGAATCAGAGAGATGCAAACAGAAGGAAAAAATGTACGTAAATTTTATTGATATTGGAATGTACAAATGATATTATATACTATAACTGCGTTAGCTTTGTAGTTTTTAACGTTTGTGCCTTATATACGAGCATAACTGCTACGTATGTTTTTCGACAATATGTGTCTTGATGTGCTAAATATCCAGATTGCAATTTGCAATATGTTTATTTAGGAATATGCACAACGTAATACCTATACAGTGGTATATCACGCAAATAGTGTGCAAATACCGTCAAGCATTCTATAGAAGTCGAGCATACTTCTAGATCCAAAGACATGTTGCAACTGGAGCGTGACTATCATCTAAAAATGCTACAATTGATGGCATATATTTTATTGGAGAAAATATCGTTTGCGATTTATTCGGTAATGCCAAGAATGGCAAGATGATTTGATTTTTGCCAAATCGTTTTGCCTGTTTAGCAAATGGTTTGCTTGCATTATACTCACAAAGCTGATACCTTTAAGCCCATGCGCTCAACAGTGTAGGAATAAAATGTTTAATGAACGTTTCTTTTTCAATTAAGTTGCAAGTGGTATCACAGTTCCACAGTTCTCTCTGGAGTATAGTTAATTTATATATTTGTTATACATATTTTTTAAAGTAGACGGCAAATATAAGAAATGGTTTATGTAACCTTTAAAACAGAGCTAACAGTTTGGTGAAAAATATATTAAGATATGAAATTTTTTCGTCAGTCAAATGCTTAGAGTGTGAAAAAATATTTAGAGTTATTTTACAAAATTGTCTACAACCTTGCAGGAAAATGTAAATTACTGATATTATACGAAATTTTTTGTTTAGGTCACCAAATTTATTTTCATTGTGAATCTTGACAATTTCAACCTGGCTCAGCACACATGCGCCCCTTGTAAGAAAAATTGTCACATGAAATGTTACATTTTCTAAAATCTAATGAACATTTAATAGTTACACTTAACCAATCTTAACTACGGCTTTTAGGCGCTGCTGGATTTTTGCAATTCCTCAGGTCTTACGAAAATCATTTCCCAGGATCTGCGGACAAAATCATTATGATTAATGGTAAGTACATAATTATTTCAAATCAACCTACGAACCTATTTTTTAATATTAATTTTTGTCTCGCAAAAACAGTGGCTCCCTTGTTTGAGTTTGTCCTTCAAGTTGTAAAGAGTACAGTCACTCCACAAACACGTGACGCCATGCACGTGTTTGGCAAGAATAAACCGTTGTGGCAGAAGTACGTGCTCGACTACATAGACAAAAATGAACTCATCCCAGAATTTGGGGGCATAAGACAAACCTAATCACCACATTGTCGTATTAAATCATACCATTTTTAAATAATTTTGTATGTGTATTGAATGTGTTATTGTGTTATGTACATTTGTGTGTATATCTAACATTATTTTAAATATGTAAAGCATAATATATTAATATTACATTAAATTCTATATATTTTGTGTTAACTTAGTTGGATATATGATAAATATCCGTGGAAAGATTTCACTTTCCAAGCGGCTTTTATGAAATAAAGCAGAAACTGAATTATATGTATATTATCTGATGATAATATTGAAAACAATACAAAACTTTTATGTACATAAAAACATACGTCTGTCTGCTTAGATTTTCCTTGGTCCACTTGGTTTAAAAATTTGGTATCGTTCACAGTTCATAGCGAATAGCGATATACAGACAGAATAAGTTTGTAACGTTGTTGGCTTGCAGTAGTGCATTATGAAGAGCTCGTAGTTTGCTATCGTGAGCTTTCCGACTTACCGGTGACGTTTTTGGTGTAGTTGAATGACATTTTCAGGCCTTTTCCTGCATGTTGGTGTAAATTATAAATGTCTCATATAAATCCATTGTCACTTGTAGTGAGGGATGTAACGCGTGACTGCCAGGAGCAATGAATTTGTTCACTGGAACTTACCCGGCATCTATTGCGAACATAATAAAATTATACTCTACTCTGTATGCATATGAACTAACCAAGAATCTCGTTCACACGCCAACACCCAGCGCCCTATTTCTTTGCTACGTTTACTGCACAAGTGATAATTTGGTATTATTTGGCGGATATTGTAACATGGAAATAATATGCAGCGTTTTCTTTGTTATAAATATTAAATAGAAGGTCAGCAGTAGACACACATTCATTGTGCACTAGTACATTGCTTATGGCAACGATGTATCATGAAGCATTGTAATTAACAACGTAGCAACGTAACGGCGTGAATTAAAAAGAAGAACTATGGGTTGTATACACAATTCGTAGTTAAACCTTAAACCGGGGTTACGTCATTTACGTTAACATGGCGCTAAACCAGGTTTACGGTTAAACC